>JAODAL010030207.1:0-50328 GCA_025379985.1 Phyllomedusa bahiana | reverse complement strand
GGGGGTTTTTTTCCCCTTTGGGGGTCCTTACATTGCATCCCTAACATCCGCTAGTCTTACTTCGGGGTTGTCTTACTAGGGGAACAGGTACTACCAGACAAGATATATTTTAGTCCTATATGTTGTGGGGAGCGTCATCCATGGATTCAACTCATTCCTTTAGCACATCATACCGATGTTCCACCAGATTAAGATTGAAGGAATTTGGAGGCCAAGTCAACCCTTGAGGAGTTTTTGTCATGTTCTACAAAACTATCCCAAAACAGTTTTTGAATTGTGGCAGGAAGCATTGTTGCTGCCATGAAAAAAATGATGGTCTGCAAGAATGTTTAGGAAGTGGATATGCATCAAAATAAAACCCATGTGAAGGCCAAAAATAACCAAAGATTTCTAGAAAAACATTACCCAAAGCATCTCATTGTCTCTGTCAGCTTGTTTTCTTTCTAAAGTGTATCCTGGTGCCATCTTTTTCCCAGGTAAGCAACAAATATGCAATCAACAGCATTCAGCTACAGAGCTCCATACATAACAAGCTATAGTTACTCAGCACATAGTGCAATACGCCTTGGGTGTCCATGGTCTTCTGACGGACTCACAAGATGTCCTGCTCTGGACTCCTCTTAGTAGGTACCAAGCACTATATACCAGGAACACTGCACAAGACCTATCATTCTAGAGATGCTCTTACCCAGGTATCTACACTTGACAATTTGGCCCTTGTCAAAGTCACCAAGATCCTTAAAGGGGTTTCTCACTACATTGATTCATCCTTACCTCAGTCCTTTTTTCCCTTGGGTTTCACTTTGAATTCAGGGAGTTTTATGGGTTTTCAGTAGGGGCAGTGAACCCGGTTTGTAGCTATAGCCACCTGGAGCCCATCATGTGAGTGAAACAGGTCTGTAGCTATACAACCAGTGCTGGCAGTCTATCAGGAAAATAAACAGGTCTGTAGCTATAAAGGGCCCGAGGAAACTGAAAGCAGCCCATACAAGAGGGATATCTAGGAAAACGTAGGACACTGTTAATGGACATATATTGCAAAGTGACTTGTTTTTGCAAGATCTTTAACATAAAAAGCAATCCTTGTAGTGAGACAACCCCTTTAAGCTTGCCCATCACATCAACTTCAAGAACTGACCATTCAACTGTGCCCATCGATATGTGCCCACGTAGCAAGAATTATACTTATATTCCAAGAGATACATTGTTTCAAAATCACAAAGATAATTATTAGAAACCTGTCACTAAATGATAAAAGTGTTCCTTTAAAGACTGTAAAAGTAAATGAAAGAAACATCACTTCCAACTACCTTCCTGATCACTTCTGTTATGTATGAGTAATAAACTTTCTGAAGATGAAGATCTCAGTAAAACCTGCCAAAGGTCAAAACTTTTCTTTTTTTATATGTTTTTCATTTTTTAACAAGAAACAATACACAACTGTTAATTGGTATTCATTTACATAGGCCACACTGAGCTGTACTTGGGGCTCCAATTAAACTGAATGGAGAGTAACTATAACCATGTAAGTGTGACCACTTCATTCTGAACGGCTAGTTTCCGGGGCCTGTTATCAGTCTAGGGTCCGAAATGCGTCAGCGGGGTGATTAAACACCACATCAAGTGAGAGTTATTGAGTTTGGTGTGTCTACAGTACTGGATTTTAATGATGGAGTAATAAAAGAAGATTTTTATATAATTGCCTGGAAGTCGAAGCTGGTCTTTTCTGCATACCTGTTCGCAACATAGGTATGGATCCCAATTGATATGCCATAAAGGTCTGAGCTGGGAAAACCACCTTAATAAAAAAAAATCTTGGAACACTGCCATTTTACGCTTCCCTTCTATGAAGCAGTAATGGAGCACCCACACAAGTCCTCTTATTGTTGAAAAAAAGACATATACCCATCAAGTCCAACTAAGTATGGGGAGAAGATGTGGATAAAAAGATGTACTAGAAATGTTAAAACTTTGTATGCATCAGTTTATCCAAAAAGGTGCATTTTACTTCTCAATCTAAATGGCAAGCAGACTGGATCTACAAGTAACTATTTGCTACGGAGGCATGTAGAAGCTCATGGCATCAGGAGCCATATGAACCCTGAGGTACTGCGATTCCTTACTTTATTCACAAAGTGGCATTGCTAGTTAAAGGGATTCTCTGGTTTCTATAAAAGCTGCTGTTGCCCAATAAAAAAAAAATATATATTTTTTTTAAATGCTCACCTGCTCACCATACACAGCTCTGTATATGGAAAAATAAAACAGTTATGACTATCAGAGGATAGTGATGAATAAATACTGCTTTACATAATAAAAACCCATTTTTTCAGCATTAAAAAAAATATATAAATTGGGTATCGCTGTAATTGCACCAACCCACAGAGTAACTTGTCATGTATACTGCATGGTGAAAACTGTTAAAAAATCAATAAATAAATAAAAAAAACTAGGATGCAATCTCTCACCTGCTTTCAAAAAACTAATTAAAATGACCAAAAAGCCTTTTCCCCTCCCCGCCCAAAAAACTGTTAAAAAATCAATAAATAAATAAAAACAATACTAGGATTGCAGTATTCTCTTCACCTTGCCTTTCAAAAAAACTAATTTAAAAGTGACCAAAAAAGCCTTTTCCCCTCCCCCCCTAAAAATTATACCAATAAAATCTTCAACTCATCCCGCAAATAACAAGACCATATACAGACGAATGTAAAAAAAAATTATGTCTCTCAGGACTATAGCGATGCAAAAACATGTTTTCCTTTTTGAATAAAAGTGTTTTTATTGTGTAGAAGTAAAACATACTGTAACCGTATTGACCTACTGATCAAATCTAGCATGTCATTTTTACTGCACAGTGACCTCTGTAAAAAGATAAAAACACTATCAGGATTGCTGTGTTTTGTTCAAAATGTAATCACAAAAAATTTGATAAAAAGCAATCAAATTGTCATATAAACCCTATAATAAAACATCAACTCATCCCAAAAAAAGCCCTTAATCAGCTCCATTTACAGAAAAATAACGAAGCCTGAAAAACAATGGTGGAACTGCGTTTCCCCATTTTCATGACCCAGTCCTCAAATAACTATGTAACACCTGTGCATACAAAATGCACAATACACCCCTACATGAGATGCATGAGTGGTGAGGAATCCAAGATGGAGCGACTTCTGGAAGATTTCACCTGTCCTGGTACTTTGGGGGGGTTTTGCAAATGCGACATATCCCCACCAAAACCTGCCTTCCAAAAGCCAAGTAGCGCTCCCTTCCTTTTACGCCCTGCCGTGCACCCAAAACTGCAATTTGTGCCCACATGTAGGGTATTGCAGAACTTGGGAGAAATTGCATAAAAAATGTTGGGACTCTTTTTTCCAGGATTCCTTGAAAAAAAATAAACATTTTTAGCTAAAATTGCAGATTGTAACGCACATGTAGGATATCTCTAAAAGCGGTAGAATTGGTGGGAATCAATGTGGAGTTGCATTTCCCTGTTATCTTCTACTGTAATTTAAAAAATTTTGAGAAAGACAAGGATAATAAACCATGTCAAAATGAACAAAAAAAAATCCATGGATGGTTATCATAGTTTCCGTAAAACAGGAGATGTATAATCACAAAGTGTGGCTGAAAATACAAAGTAAAAAAAATAAACAAGTTTATATAGATTTATACATTTTATGGATTGACATAACTGAAAAAAGTGCAAAAAAAAACTTATAACAAGGTCAACACCTTCTCTACCCTTTTTCTGATTTAGACATAGAAGGTATTATAACCCCAATCCCAAAAAAAATACATTAAGGGCGCAATTTGTGGCACTATTGTTTTCAGATACACACTTCTACACCACACATGGTCATTCCCTTAAAATACCCATAGTAGTATTTAAAGTGCAAAAACATGAGAAACGCAAATGAGCTACAGCACTTTCTACAACTCTAGGATTATGTTCACACAGGATCGATATGCTGCAGACTATGGAGCATATTTTGTTGCGGATTATGCAGCAAATCTGTAGAATTCTGCAACAGATGTGCACATTTTGGTGTAGATTATGGTACCTATTTTACTCCATTCAATTTAATAGGCAAAAATCTGCAGTAGATACAAGATAGAAATTGACATGTCTCAGATATGGAATTCCCTCCCTCCGTCAGAAGCGGACTCTCAAATGTGATGGTCCACTTCTGGAACAGCTGCAGGCTGGTATTTTTAGAATGGGAAGTTACCAGAATCGATGGTTCTTCCCATTAAGATAGTATCAGGCTGCAGCTGTTGGTTTTACCCTGGCTGGTTATGGAAAATGGGGGGAACCCCATGTCGTAATTTTTCTGAAAATTTAATTAGAATCTAAACATAGGCATCCACGGTAATGATCCTACTTTAGGATTCTCAATAAATAAATGATTTTTGAAAAAATAAACAACGTGGGGTCCCCTCCATTTTCCATAACCAGCCAAGGTAAAACCGACAGCTGCAACCTGATACTATCAGAATGGGAAGAGCCATAGATGCAGAATGAGAAGGTCCATCAATACTGCTCCCTTCCCATTCTAAGAGTACCAGCCTGCAGCCGCTCCAGAAGCGAAACATCACATTAGAGGGTCCACTTCTGATGGTTACTCAGCTCATCCCTCTGGTGCACTGGATATTGGGTAATAGTGGCAGAGGGTTAGTTAGCTTATTGTATTGTAATCACTTACATGTTTGCACAGCCTGTGTACAACTGGTATCTACCCCCTTATGGTCACTGTATGTCAGGAATATTGGTAGTAGTGTAATGGTTTATATTCAGGATAAGTATAACTGTATTATTCAGTCACTATGTGGTGGTGATATGTGGTCATGCTGTTATGGTATTATTCAATCACTATGTGGCAGTGATATGTGGTCATGGTGAGGAGGTATTATTCAGTCACTATGTGGTGGTTATATGGTCATGGTGTGGTGGTATTATCCAGTCACTGTGTGGTGATGATATGCAGTCATGGTGTTGTGTTGTGGTATTTATTCAGTCACTATGTGGTTGTGAAATGTTGCAGTATTATTCAGTCACTATGTGATGATGATATGTGGTCATAATGTGGCGGCATTATTCAGTCACTATGTGGTAGTAATGTGTGGTCATGGTGTGGAGGTATTATTCAGTCACTATGTGGTGGTGATATGTGGTCATGTGTGAGGTTTATTCATCACTATGTGTGGTAATGGTTATGTGTTGAGTTTATCATTACATTGGATGAATGTGCTCATGGTGTGGATGTATTATTCAGCCACCATGTGGTGGTGATATGTGGTCATGGTGTGGATGTATTATTCAGCCACCATGTGGTGGTCATGGTGTGGCGGAATTATTTGATCTTTGTATTCTGGTATCATTGATACTATTAGTCTTGGTTTGGGCAGTAACAGTATGGTGCTATTTATTCCTTGTGTAGCGGTATTATGTGGTCACATAATGTGGTGAACATTGTCTTACAGCAACTTGTATGTATTTCTGAACATACAATACATTACTTTATATACATACATATTTATAGACCTCAGTAACACTGCGTTGTGTTGGCGCTGGTCTGCTGGAGGGACAGGGCATGATTCTATTAGGTTGGGCATGGTTGGAGGCGTGTCCTGGTGTGATGTCATTTGTTTGGGTGTGGTGGGAGGTGTGGCCTAATGTGTCCCTCTCTGTAATCTCTACAAGTTGGGAGGCAGGCACTTACAATACAAACCCCTGCATAATGTTTCTGTGACACACAGACAGAAAACCTTCCCTGCATTCATTTTAAAGACTATTGAATGTTTGCACCACAGTTGACATCTGTCTTATCTTGCTGTAATCACATCTCAGACTGCCTGCATATCCTTTACACTGCTATAACAGCAAACAATCTGCATTACCGCGCTCCAGCCTGTCAGCAGCTCTTTAAAAGTAACGTTTTAGCTTGTCAGATATCATAGAAGATTCCTATTCACGCTGTATAATGATGCCCCAATTTCATTAGTCATCACAAAGACTGTTTATCGGAAATATTTCTCAATTGCACCGCTATTACCTAATTTGTAAATGAATGGTAATTTCCACTTGCTGCACTCACTCTGCAATTACTGTCAATCTTCAAAGTAATTTTGTAACCTTTGTTTGCTTACGGCAAATTAACATTTGTATTCACACGCACACGAGCGCTCTTTTAATATGTGTTTTTAATCATACGCGTTGCGGATAAAAAGAGCAACTGACCCGAACAGTGGGAGTTCAAGTACACTTGTATGAAAGCTAGGTTTTCAGAGTCTGCTGTGTGAAAGGGGGTGCAGTTATTTTTAGAAAAATAATCTGTATACAGTAAAAGCTGATATTAAAGAGTTTTCCACTGTAATTACCGGTTGGGGAGTCTTTCAGAACAATCTAGATATGTAGTTTGCATACGGCCATGACATATGGGTGACACAGCCAAACCGGGATTTAAATTGGAGCTAGATACAAAGCCAGCACTTCCACTCCAGTCCTAGAGGGGCGCTAATGTCCGCTCAGTGCTGGAATAGGCTCATCTCTGTACATAATTACCGTATATACTCGAGTATAATCCGACCCGAATATAAGCCGGGTCACCCAATTTTGCCACAAATAACTGGGAAAACTTATTAACTCGGGTATAAGCCTAGGGTGGAAAATGCAGCGGCTACTGGTAAATTTCAAAAAAAAAATGATACAAAAAAATTACTAGGCAGGGGTAGGGAGTTTTTTCTCCCTCATGGGGGGTGTATGTCCCCCATAGGCACATATAGGCATTTTTATTTCCCCCATGCAGGTATAGGGAGTTTTTTTGTCCTCCCTAGGGAGGCAGGTGATTTTCCCCCATAGGGACATAAACATTTAAGTTCCCCATAGGCATAAAAAGGCAGTTTAATGTCCCCCAAGCGATTGTATCCCCCTATAGGGGAGGTTTGGGGTTTAATTCCCTCATGGGGACAGGGGATTTGTCCCCCAAGCACATATAGGCAGTTTTTATTCCCCCATCGGGCATTAAGCCATAGGGTGGATTAATGTCACAGGCATATGTAAAAGTTTACACAATAACAATGATACGAAATAAAATTACATAGGCAGGTATAGGCAGTTTAATGTCCCTCATAGGCAGGCAGGTGATTGTCCCCCATAGGCACATATAGGCAGTTTAATGTCCCCCATAGGCAGGTATAGGCAGTTTAATGTCCCTCATAGGCAGGTGTATGTCCCCCATAGGCACATATAGGCAGTTTAATGTCCCCCATAGGCAGGTATAGGCAGTTTAATGTCCCTCATAGGCAGGCAGGTGATTGTCCCCCATAGGCACATATAGACAGTTTAATGTTCCCCATAGGCAGTTTAATGTCCCTCATAGGCAAGTGTATGCCCCCTATAGGCAGGTATAGGCAGTTTAATGTCCCTCATAGGCAGGCAGGTGATTGTCCCCCATAGGCACATATAGGCAGTTTTATGTCCCCCCATAGGCAGGTAAAGGCAGTTTAATGTCCCTCATAGGCAGGCAGGTGATTGTCCCCCATAGGCACACATAGGCAGTTTAATGTCCCCCATAGGCAGATTTATGCAGTTTAATATCCCCCATAGGCCGGTACAGGCAGATATATGTCTCCCATAGGCAGGTATAGGCAGTTTAATGTCCCCTATAGGTAGGTATAGGCAGGGTTTAAAACAAAATACAAGTACTCACCTTTCCCTGATGCGGCTCTCCGTCTTCTGGCACAGGCGGCATGATGACACAGCTCGCTGCCTGTGCAGGAAACTACGGAATTCCACAAGCTGCAGCCTTCCAGAGTCCTACTGCGGAGCAGAGAGTGCTCGCTCTCTGCTCCGCAATAGTATCTTCAGCTGTATGCGCTCCCAGAGGAGTCGCATACAGCTGAAGCGTTCCCTGTCGGTGCCCAGAACATGGCTGCGCCCGGACACAGACAGGTAGCTCGATATTCAGGTGCATGAGCTCCCAGAGTATAGTTGAAGGAGTATAGTTGAAGAGATCACCACCAGTGGCCGGACGCAGACAGTGACTCGAGTATAAGCCAAGGGCGGCTTTTTCAGAACATTTTTGTGCTGAAAAACTCAACTTATACTCAAGTATATAAGATATGTTATTTTTCTGACATTAGTGGAATTCATTCATTCATTGGCGGGAAAAGTTGCAAATTATGACACAAACCATATTTGCACTGCAATTTGCAACTTCTTCATCCTGAGGCTAAGGTTTAGTTGAAAGGGGAATGACCAACAATGGTTCCAAAAAATTATTTAGTTTTAAGCAAGGAAAAGGAGCAAAAAATATAGCACATATTTACATCTGCTCATTGCAGACATACGGTTTAAATTTTTGGCATAATAAATCTACCTCTTAATAAATTTGACAGCATCATACAAGCCAATGAAATTCCGGTTTTAGTAAATGTCTCCCATTGGGTTTGTGGAGGAGGGTAGAGATGGATTTCTGGCAGCGGACTTGATGTTCATTAACACAACATATTCCTGCAAGCAAAAACTTTCGATAGTTTACCGCATGTGCTACTTGCACAAAGTTGCTTAAAGAGTTAGGCAATGTTCAGACGGCTTATTCAAGCCATAATTGCGAGCCGGATTGCGCTCGCAATTCCGGCTTGAATAAGGGGCGGGTGCGGGGGCACGGCCCGCCGGCCCCATAGACTTCCATTATCCACGGCGCGTATTGCGCCTGGATAATGTGCATGTCAGTTTCTCCCCGCCCGGCGGATTCGCTGAGCAAGCAGGAGCAACGGAATCCACTGTTCTCTATGATAACTATGGATTACCGTAATTACTGCGACGGATTGGCGCCGTACTGCAGCGCAAATCTGGCGCGCAGTACGGCGCCAATCCGCGCCGAAATAAGCCGTGTGAACACGGCCTTATTCTCACTACATTGATTAGCTTTAAACATGTCGATAAAGTTTAAGGCTACTACCAAATATTCTGATTTTGCTTCCATTCAAAGTTAGAGCAGTCTATATATCCTGCTTGTTTATAGAACAGTTCCTAAGCTGCCAACCACCTTTCGACTGGGATGGTGACATCACTTTCTGCTGTGTCTTATCAGCAGCACAGGAGCTTGTTTAATCTTTCTTACTGACAAACTTTAACCCAACAAAGCTCTGTAGCCTTTTACCCTGCTGTTAAAACAACTCCATCACAAATGTCCTTTTAACAGGCTCAATTAGAAATAGCAGTACTGCAGTAAAACCACCCACAGCCTGAAGAGACAGCCATAGCACTAATTAAAAAAAAAAGACACAAGAAGTCCATTTTCCTTAAAATATGACAAAAGTTGCATTCCTGTGAAATGCGGTTGTCACACAAAAAGCCTGTGTGTGGCCAAAATTCTGATTGCCTATAACCATTACTAAGAAGGGGAGGAGGGGATCAGAAGCTTAGTGAAGATGGATATACCATTTAAAGGGGTTGTCTCAATACATTGATTCATCTGATCTCAGTCCTATTTTATTGGTTACATTATGAATTCAGGGGAGTGTTTATTGGCTTCTACTAGGTTGCAGTAGAAGCCAGGTCTATAGCTATAGCAACAAATGCTGGCAGGTCTGTAGCTATAGCTACCTGAGGAGCTGATGCAGCCCCTACAAGAGGGGATATCTCAGAATAGGTAGGACACTGTAAATGGATATATATCGCAAAGTGACTTGTTGTTGCACAATCTTTAACATAGTGAGACAACCCCTTTAAATTAAACAGGGGTTCTATAAATCACTCTTGCAGTATGCTTCCTCTAGTAGTAACTGCAGGCGACACTAACCTTATCTTTAAACTCCACGGAGGAAATTTACAAAGGACTGCCGGCACACCTTTTGCGTGCAAAAAAAAAATGTGCGACCTTGTTTGATTTTGCACCTTCTGTCATTTTTCAAAATAACATGGACGGGCCTAGTGACTGATTCATTACAATTTACAAAACCGGAGTAAATTACAGTAGAAATATACACCAGCTCATAAAGAGTGTACATTTCAGGTTATTGTGCTAGAGATACAAAAGTTATTTTAATGTGCTGCAGCTTATTCCAGCGAACCTCTGTTTAAAAGTATTTGCCCACAATATAAATGTATCACCTATCCACACTTATTACCTATAAGATAGGAGAGAAACGGGTGATTGCTTGAAGTCCAATCAATGGGAGCCCTACCAATCTCAAAATGGTGTAAACGAGTGCCCCATTCCTTTTCATCATGTGGTTCTCTGATGTATTAATATCCGCTGTATTAACTTTTCTTTTATTCTCTGATATTTCTCTGTATTTACTTAAAGGGGTTTTGCCACGATTTAATTTCATAGTTCCTTTATCCAGCTCTTCAGCTCTGTGTGCTCAGAAAGGAGCGTGTGTGATTTGTTTGAATTGCATGTCATGTGACCCAACAGGATGAAATCACAAGGCCTTGCCTCTCTCTTGGCAAAGAAAGGTCTGTTTATGTATAGAGCTGTGAACAGCTACATTGTAGCTCAGAGATAAAGTTTTTGCCTCACAGCACAAAAGTCCTATATTCAAATCCCTGCAGGAACTAAATCTGTGGATTTTTCCTCTTCTCTTTATCAATACACAGACCTCATTGAGGTTTCTTTTTATTTATTTGCACTGTTTGACTAATTACTAAAGAGTACAGAGGACAGGAGTAGAATGACAGCACCTGCGGTTTGAACACTCAGTAGCTGCCTTAGAGGAGTGCGACCAGGAGTGAGAAGCGTTCAGCCCTGGTCGTGTCCTCTGGAGATGAGCTGTAAACAATGGATCACTAAAGGAGCTGCTAAAACAAAAACGGTGCAGAATTGTTAATAATAATAAATGATGAAAATGTTTGTTATTTCATTTGCAAGCTTCCCACCTCAATTTTACTGTGGCAAAAACCCCTTTAAGGATGTATGGAAGAGAAATAAGAGTGCTAGATGGCAGACCATAGACAGGGATGTTGCAATAGTCTAGGCAGGAGATGATGATTGCATGACAAAGCATTTATTTTTGTAAAAAGTTAATGTGAATGACTGGTTTAAAAAAATATTTTTCAGGTGGAGGCAGCAGGCAGAGGTAAGGGCCAAGATATGTGGCTTGAAGGACAGAGAGGAGTCAAAGATTATCTCAAAGCAGCGGATTTGCAGGACCGGTAAGTCTGTAGAGCTATTGACTGTAATAGATAAAATCAGGTGGGGGAAGGTGGAAAAATGATGAATGAAGTTTTCTCCACATTTAGTTTTAGTAGGTGGGAGAAGAAGGAGGATATGGACGATAGACAAGTAAAACCACACAAAGCTTGTAGGGCGTTAGCTCACCTTGATTGTAGCGTTCACCTGTCCGCCCTGTGTAAGTTTCTTTTCCTTTCCCGGGTTGTTCCTCCTCAGTCGCAGGACCCAAATGCAAGTAAGTAGGAACTTTTCCAGCCAATGGAGTATAAAAGTTCAAATCTTTATTCCATAATAAATGCAATAGTGCAGAGGGTAAAAAGTAGTAGCAACAAGAAAGTACCGTGAACAAGGGCAAAGTTTGACGCCCGAAACGCGTTGGGTTATTTGCTACTACTTTTTAACCTCTGCACTATTGCATTTATTATGGAATAAAGATTTGAACTTTTATACTCCATTGGCTGGAAAAGTTCCTACTTACTTGCATGGACGATAGACAGTCTGGGATCTTGGAGAGCAGAGGGTTAATATATGGACCAGGGACATAATGTTGGGTGTCATCAGCATACAAGTGGTACTGAAAGCCTTGTGATGCTATGAGTTGACCCAGGTCAAGACTGTAGATAGAAAAGAGTAGAGGAACCAGGAGGGACACCAGCACAGAGAGGGCAAAAGAAAGAAGCGGTGCGAGAGTGAGAGATGCTGATTGTCGATCAGTGAGATATGAAGAACATCCTCACAGAGGTTGGTGCCATGTCATTAGCACACTGCACCATCGCGGACGATGGGAGTTTAGTAGGTATGGCAGTACTATGAACTCCCATTGAAATAAACAGAGAGAGCTGCACCTGCACAGCCAGCTATCTATTCTCTGCAACTATAAAGGGACTCCTGTTCTCAATATAAGTACAGGTACCAGAAATGTGACCCGCACCCTCAGACTATACTGGCATATCCTGCAGATATGCTAGAAAGGCCTGAGATGAAAATACATCCTTAAAAGGGGTTGTCCGATTCTTAAAAAATTAAGGTGCCCTATTAAAAAAAAGTCTATACTTATCTTCCTCCACGCTGCCATTCCAGTGCTAAATCTCTACCTGGTCCTTCTTCAGAACGGGCACGACACTGCTTAAAGGGGTTTTGCCACAATCTCATTTCCTACCTCCTGCATCCAGCTCTTCAGCTCTGTGTTATCCAAAGGGGATGTGTGTGATTTGTTTGAATCGCTTATCATGTGACCCAGCAGGATGACATCCCCGGGCCTTTCCTCTCTCTAGTCAAAGAAAGGTCTGTTTATGTATAAAGTTGTGAGTAGCTAAGGTTTTTACCTCACAGCACAAGGGTCCAGGTTCAAATCCCTGCAGGAACCAAGCCTGTTGATTTTTTTCTCTTTATCAATCCACAGGCCTTATTGAGGTTTCTTTTTTCTTTTTATTTATTTGCACTGTTCGACTAATTACTAAGGAGCACAGAGGAATGGAGTAGAGGTGACAGCACCTGGGGTTTGAACACTCTGGGAGGACCAAGTTCTGGAATGAAGGGAAGTATAGGCATCTCTTTTTTAATGGGGCATCATAAGCGAACTATTCATGTATTTTAGGAACCAGACGACTCCTGTAATTTCATAAGACTAAGGCTATAATTCAGCATTTTGAATTCGCCGAAAAACTGACCGTATCAAGTGCAGTGTAGCCCTCAACAGAAAATCCATGCTATAGTCTACACTGTACAGATTTTTTTTTACCGATGGTTTCCTAAACCTAAAACAGTCCGGCGGAATATGGAACATGTTGTATATTCGGCTGGACCGTCTACAGAATCCCTTAGCCCCAATGTTCTGGGTCGCTGGGAATCCAAAATAGAACGGCATTTTTTGGGGCAAAACACCTGAAAATAAAAGCGGTGCGGTCCTGCAATTGACAATGCCGTACCATTTTGGACGGTATTTTCGCATTGCTGTGTAGACATAGCCTAACACCCTATGGCACCCTTGAACAATTGTTAAATTTTGTATGTTTTACAATAAAACAAAAGTTAATTTCTAAAAGCTTCCAACAGGATAGATTACTTGAGCAGCCAACACAACCATTATGGTTACAGATTATGATTATTATTATCGCTGCAGACAATGATCTCAACATAAAATAGTAAACAGCAAACAACAATTATACAACTTGCTAGAGACAAAATACTTCAGGAGGATGTCAGTCAGAAACAGTGAACTGAGAACTGCGCTTTAATTAAATTTGAGACTGTTTCCAATTAGTTAGTCTAGAGCAATACAGGCTTCACGCTGTCTATGACTCAGTGAGCTGACTCATTCAGCACAGAAGTTTTTTTTTTTTTTTTTTTTTGGGTTATAAGAAAAAAAAAAAAAAATAAATATCCAAGAACTGGCGAGGATGTAATATCAAAAAGGAAGACAAGTTTGACAACCTCCTCAGCACAAGGTTTGTGTTACTTTCCAGTGGCCATAAAGAGTGACAGGAAGAGTGAAAGTTTAGTAGGTAGATACGTAACTTGCAACATAGAAAGCACCGCTGGTTGATGAAGAACAGAGAAATTGTTAAGTAGTCACAGAGCATAAGTAGAACTTATTTACATGCTCAGAACTTGACATGGATGTAGGTGTAACAATCTGCATCTCATGGATGTGAATGGGGTTTCCACTGTCCCAGGTGGGGACTGGGGTGCAAAATATTTTCTCCCGAAATAAACTTTAAAGTTAACCTGTTTATGCTGTCCTATCAGAGATCAGGATATGATAGAAAGAGAGAAGCTGAGCTCTGTGATATATAGGGTTATATGATAGAGGAGAGAAGCTGAGCTCTGTGATATATAGGGTTATATGATAGAGGAGAGAAGCTGATCTCTGTGATATATAGGGTTATATGATAGAGGAGAGAAGCTGAGTTCTGTGATATATAGGGTTATATGATAGAGGAGAGAAGCTGAGCTCTGTGATATATAGGGTTATATGATAGAGGGAGAGGAGCTGAGCTCTGTGATATATAGGGTTATATGATAGAGGAGAGAAGCTGAGCTCTGTGATATATAGGTTATATGATAGAGGAGAGAAGCTGAGCTCTGTAATACACAGAGTACACAGAAAAATTAAAAAGCTATGGCTAAAGGTTATGGCCAAGACTATGGCGATATAAAAACATGTTTTCCATTTTGAATAAAAGTGTTTTTATGGTGTAAAAGCAGTAAAACATAAAAAATATACAAATTGGGTATCACTGTAATTGTATCAACCTTCTGAGTAAAACTAGCATGTCATTTATACCGCGGTGACCGCTGTAAAAAAGAAAAACACTACTAGGAGCGTTGCATTTTGTTCAAAACACCTCACAAAGAAATAAGATAAAAAGCGATCAAAGCATCATATAAATCCCGTAATGGTGCCAATAAAAAGTCAACTTATCCCACAAAAAGCAATCAACTCCATATACAGAAAAATAAAAAAAGTTATGGCTATGAGACTATGATGACATAAAAACGAAATATTTTGCAAATGCATTTCTATTGTGTAAAAGTAATAAAACATAAAAAACTATATAGAATTAATATCCTTGCACTTGTACCGACCGCATAGTAAAGTTATCCTGTCATTAATAATGCACGGTGAATGCTGTAACAATGAAGCCCAAAACACAATGTCGGAACTGTGGAACACCTGTGCACCTAAAATGCACAATACACTCTTAGATGAGATTCATGATGGGTGTTGAAACCAAACTGGGGCGACTTCTGGAAGGTTTTACCTGTTCTGGTACTTTGTAAATGCGACATGGCACCCAGCAAAATCTGTATTCCAAAAGCTATGTACTCCCTGCCATGCGCCCAAACGGCAGTTTGCACCCATATATAGTGTATTGCCGAACTTGGTAGAAATTGCATAACAAATTTTGAGTTGTTTTTTTTTCCAGGATTCCTTGTAAATATTTAACATTTTCAGCTAAAATTGCAGGTTTTAAAAAAAAAAAAAAAAAAAAAAATCATTTTCACAGCCCAATGCAAAAAAATAAAAATATTGTGGATATATTCCTTAAGGGGTGTAGTTTCCAATATGGGGTCTTTTGAGGTGTGTTTATTAAGTTTTAGCAGTTTTAGGTTGCCCGCAAACCTGTAATGGCATCTAAAGAAAATTGTAATGAAAATTAGACTAAAAATTAGAGGTATCTAAAATATAGGCCCCTAAAAGCCATGTCAGAACTGGACTGGTTCCTAAAACAATCTATGTTTCACATTTTCAAGAAAATGTGAAAAATTACTACTAAATTTCTAAGTGTCACTGAAAAAATATCAAAGACTAAACTTTGACCTTTAATCCCATTAGTTAATAAAAGATAAATCAAAAATGTAAAATGTATATCCAATATCAATTGCCACATCAAGACAGATTACAACTGTGACAAGGCACAAGGCCAGGTCATCGAGGGCCGATATGTGTCACCGTGGTTTAGGGCTGCGGTGAAGTAAGCCGAGTAAATAGGTCTGCAACCTAAGGTTGCAGACATTTTGTTTAGTATAGCATCACTGTTTAGAAGAGTGGTATTGCGGGCTGGCTTTTACTGGAGCAGTCTTAGAGTTGGGTTGGATGACTGCTCCCACATATAACCCCAGGTTTTCCTTGGCCTATAAAGCTCGGAAGTCAGAGGTGCTGGGTGTGGTGCACCACTCCTAGCCTGGAGTTGTAGACGAAGGTTCTGCTGTGTGAATCTCTGTCAGAGAAGCCGGACAAAACTACCTTATGTGTTTTGAGAGACTGTTATGGTGAGCTGAACTTGTTTCTGTTAACCCTTTTGAAGACTGAGGCAATGCTACGTTTATGTTTGTTTGCACCCTGCTGAAGTCAAGCTATTTCTGTTTGTTCAGACTTATTTAATAAAAACCCATATAAGTTGAACTATGCGGTGCCTGTGTTCCCTGTGACGGAGCCGACGACCCCACAAGTGGTAGAGGATGCGGGCAGTCACGCGCTCCTGGAACCCCTACCCTACTCTACAGTGCCATACGGTCAATGGGGTGGCAGTGTGTGGACTTTTGGACTTCGGGAGCTTGGTGACCCTGTTAAGGGCCACACTCCCACATGTGCAGGTCCCCGGGAAGAGGGTTGGGGTACAGTGGATCCATGGGGACACTAAAAATTACCCGGTGGCCAAGGTGACTGTGTCTACGGAGCAGGCTAACCTGACCCATACTGTGGGGTTGTAAAAAACCTGATGTACCCCATAATCCTGGGAAGAGACTTTCCGGTGTTTTGGGACTTGTGGGGTAAGGCCATGACCACAGGCCACAAGAGGGTCTGATAATCCTGCGAAGGATAATAAAGAGGAAATTGATGTGAGTAAGGAAGGTCCGCAGGAATTTCCTTTGGTGATATTAGCAGGGATTGAAGATGAGGAATCCTCCCCGGAAGCTAATATCCCTGATCTGGAGGTGTCCCGTGAAAATTTTGGGACCACCCAGCTCAGGGACCTGACGTTAAAACCTGCCCTGGAAAACGTCACCAGTATGAATGGTGTTCCCCAGGAACCAGGGGCAGATCACAGGTTTCCTCACTTCACCCTGGGTAATGATTTATTGTATCGGGTAAATAAAGTAAGAAATGAGGTGGTGGAACAACTGCTGATACCAGGACCCTATAGGCGGACCGTGTTGGCCCTAACCCACCCTCACGTGTTGTGGGGAGACTTGGGGGTAGGTAAGACCCGGGAGCAAATCTTACAAAGATTTTATTGGCCAGCATGTCATCGGGAAACAAACTGATGGGCTAGTAGAGCGGTTCAATAAAACACTGAAGGCCATGCTCCGAAAGGTAATTGAAAAAGATGGGCATGATTGGGATTGTTTGATACCCTATCTGTAGTTCTCTATAAGGGAAGTCCGTCAAGCCTTCACAGGGTTTTCTCCCTTTGAGATGCTATATGGGCGGCATCCTCGTGGGTTACTTGACGTAGCTAAAGAGATCTGGGAAAGTGAGGCCAAGCCATATAAAAGTATCATTGAGCATCTTGCCCAAATGCAAGAGAGGATAGCAAATGTTATGCCCATAGTTAAGGCCCATCTTCTCCATGCTCAAGAAGCTCAAAGTAGAGTTTATAATAGAACGGCCAGAATTAGATATTTGCTTTCCATCCTGGTGATTGGATGCTCATCCTGGTACCCACTGTGGAAAGCAAATTCAGAGCAAAGTGGCAGGGGCCGTTTGAGGTCCCTGAGAAGGTTAATGAGGTCATCTACAAAATACACCAAACCAGGCAAAAGGAAGCCTATCCAGGTGTACCATGTGAACCTCATCAAGCCCTGGAGAGATAGGGACTCGATGGTTGCCAAGTGTCTGCTTACCTAGTCAGCAGTGGGGTTCCAAGATGTCACCATTGCCGACGCTCTCGGAAGCAGCAATGCAGGGAGCTGTTAGAGCAGAACAAGGATATGTTCTCTGAACTACCTGGTCTCACCTCTGTGATTGAGCACAAGATTGTCACAGAACCTCATATTAGGGTAAATGTAAAACTGTATAGAATCCCTGAGACCGGTAGACAAGTGGTTTCCCATGAGGTGGAATGGATGCTAAAACTGGGGGTCATTGAAAAGTCTAAGAGTATATGGTCAAGCCTTCTGTAACGACTACAAAAAGCTTAACGAAGTCTCTAAGGTGGACGCCTACTAAAATGCCAAGAGTAGACAAACTCATTGAAAGGCTAGAACTGGTCCATTATATTACTACATTGGACCTCACAAAAGGGTACTGGCAAATTCCCCTGTCAAAGAAAGCCAAGGAGAAGACTGCCTTTTCCACCTCTGAGGGGTGCTACCAATACACCAGGATGCCCTTTGGCCTGCAGGGATACCCTGCCACATTCCAAAGGGCAATGGATCACATACTGATTCCTCATAGAAATTATGCCATAGCATACCTAGATGACATTATCATATTCAGTCATGACTCGGAAAGTCATCTAGGGAAAATGCAGGCCATCATAAATGCCCTAAGGAGAGTGGGGTATGCCATCAACCCAAAAAAATGTGCGGTTGCGATGGAAGAGGCCAAATATTTGGAGTATATCGTGGTGAGAGACTTAATCAAACCTCAGTTCAACAAGGTTGAAGCAATACAAAGTTTGCCATGCCCACTAACAAAAAAACAAGTGAGGGCATTTTTCGGTATTGTCGGCTACTACCGACGGTTTGTTCTTGACTTTGCCACGATATTCGCCCTCTAACCGAGCTCACAAAAGGGTCCCAGTCTGTGATGGTAAAATGGTCTCCAGAGGCCGAAGACGCCTTTTGTAATGTAAAACTGGCCTTATGTAAACAACCAGTGTTGGTAGCTCCGGACTTCGCTAAAGAGTTCATAGTCCAGACTGATGCATCAGATGTAGTCCTTGGTGCAGTAATGTCATAGGACATAATGGGGAAGAACACCCGGTAATGTATCTCAGCGACAAACTTTTCCCGGCAATAAAAAATTACTCCAGTGTGGAGAAAGAGTGCCTGGTCATCAAGTGGGCACGGGACGCACTCCGGTATTGCCTGCTGGGCAGAAGGTTCAAGTTGGTTTCTGATCATGCCCCATTAAAGTGGATGAGGTTAAAAAAAGGGAAACAATGCCAGAATAACACGCTGGTTTCTGGCATTGCAAGACTTCTCTTTCCAGGTAGAAGATAGGCCAGTTAAGCTGCATGGTAATGCAGATGCATTATCGAGAGTGCACTGTTTGAAGGGCGAAAGTGGAGTTTTTTTTTTACATTTCTAAGCTCCCTAATTTTGTAAAAAAAATTAGAAGACATTTAAAAAATGAATTGTATGGAGCAAAATTTCTTTCTAACTTAAATCATAATGTGGCATGATGAAAACTCTCTCTAAATCACACGGATAGGTAGAAGTATCAAAAAGTTATTCTCACATAAAGTGACAGATTTATAAAATGGGATGTCACGGAGGTTAAAACTGGCTTTGGCAGAAAGGGATTAAAAATCCCATTATACAGAATCCTATCCAGTTGCCATTGTGACTGAATGTCTTTCCCAACAGCAAAATCATCGCACACCCATTGCTTGGCAATATGGTCCAACAATCAAACGGTCACAAAAATATGGCACTGATTGCCCCCAAGTTGTCATTATTCCCAATGGGACTCGTAATCTAATGTTCCTAGGGTGAAACCAAATATAATATCAGTTTATTTTTGAAATATGGGAAACTGGAGAACCAGGGGAAAACCCCATATAAATATGAATATACAAACTCTAGGTAGATATGTTCCTTAGTTACTCTCTATTAAACTAGGCTGCTAATTAAAAAGTTCTGCTGGTTTTCTGTTACCAGACAGTAATGCATTTGGGAGCTCAGGTGACAATGACCGAGTTAGCGGTGAACTAATAAGAACCAGTAGGTTTTATGTTTACCTTGGTATAAATGACAAAGAAGCAAAACATCAGTATAAGATGCATTAAAAAAGTATTTACTAGTTATAGTGGGGAAAAAAATTATTTAGTCAGTCAACAATTGTGCAAGTTCTCCTGCTTAACAAGA
The DNA here is from genome assembly GCA_025379985.1 of Phyllomedusa bahiana. Lineage (NCBI taxonomy): Eukaryota > Metazoa > Chordata > Amphibia > Anura > Hylidae > Phyllomedusa > Phyllomedusa bahiana. The sequence continues at coordinate 30,604 of JAODAL010030207.1, read as the reverse complement.
TGAGAGTGTCCTGTAATTGACATCATAGGTCGACCTCAACTATAGGAGACAAAATGAGAAAACAAATCCAGAAAATTACATTGTCTGATTTGGAAAGAATTTATTTCCAAATTATGGTGCAAAATAAGTATTTGATCAATAACAAAAGTTCATCTCAATCCTTTGTTCTATCTCCTTTGTTGCCAATGACAGAGCTCAAACGTTTTCTGTAAGTCATCACAAGGTTGGCACACACTGTTGTTGGTATGTTGGCCCATTCCTCCATGCAGATCTCCTCTAAAGCAGTGATGTTTTGGGGCTGTCAACTCCTTCAAAAGGCTTTCTATGGGGTTGAGATCTGGAGACTAGCTAGGCCACACCAGGACCTTGAAATGCTTCTTAGGCCCGGTTCACACGGCTTATTTAAGCCGTAATTGCGGGACGGAGTTCACCTGCAATTACGGCTTGAGTAAGGGGTGGGGCGGGGGCGGGGCAGGTGCGCTGCCCGCCGGCCCCATAGACTTTCGTTATCCACAGCGCATATCCCGCTGGGATAATGAACATGTCACTTTCTGCCCGCCCGTCGTATTCGCCGAGTGGGGAGAGGAGACGGAATCCATAGTTCTCTATGAGAACTGTGGATTACTGTAATGGCTGGAACGGATCCCTGCAATAAGCCGTGTGAACGGCTCTTTACGAGCCACTCCTTCGTTGTCCTGGTGGTGTGCTCCATTCATTCTTTCATGTACACAGATCAGTTGTCCCGGTCCCTCTGCAGAGAAACAACCCCAAAGCATGATGTTGCCACCCCCATGCCTCACAGTAGCTATGGTGTTCTTTGGATGCAACTCAGCATTCTCTCTCCTCCAAACACGACAAGTTGTGTTTCTACCAAACAGTTCTACTTTGGTTTCATCTGACCATATGACATTCTCCCAATACTCTTCTGGATCATTCAAATGCTCTCCAGCAAACTTAAGACGGGCCTGGACAGGAACTGGCTTAAGCACATCTGGCACCGCAGGATCTGAGTCCTGTGGCGGCATACTCAAACTATAAGAAAATACCAATACCTTCAGGCAAAAATACATTAATTATACAATAAAATATAACCTTTAATATATAGCATATTAAAAAAAAGTGTATAAAAATAATACACCCTAGAAGGCCCTATTAATTCCTATCTCCTAATACTGAGAAGAACAAACGGAGCAACCGCCCTGAAGAAGGGCGACCCCGCAATCCTAACTAACTAAACCCTGTGCGTCCCTAGAAATGGCAGATCCCATGTAAATACGGATATCAATAGATAATATACTGCCATAAAAAAGACAAGTGCCAGTACAAGACAAAAGAACCATACAAAGATACCCAACTCCCCAAATACACGATATAGACAAACAATGTCCCCATATACCAAAGAATCCCAACGCGTTTCCCCTACTGATGGTGTAGGTTCATCAGGGGACCTAAATCACAAAGGGTGCCTAGAGTTTGATATCCAAACAACCATTCATTGATAAAGAAAGAGGCAATGCTCACGTTCCATAAGGTATGCTATGATGGAGGGTGGTTCCCGATGCATGCCATGGATCCCACTAGGGCACTCGTGTGCCAAATACAGGATTCACAATAAACCTACCTGAGTTCGCTGTATAAATACTAGAACTTCCGGACGCCGCCGGATGTCCCGTCACTCCATGAAGCTGTACATGCCCAATTTCAATAAATAAACCAGATTCAATGCGTGGATCACGCAGAATAGCAATCTGGCGCATGCGCCGTGTGGTGAACTTCATTCCACTGCGTCATCAAATACGCGCATGCGCAGTCATGCCGGCTCAAAGGAGTATGGCGGTGCGCAGGCGCACAGGCCGAAAATAGTGCCAGCGCCGTAGCAGAGCCTGCCACAACCGTCAGAAGAGTACAAGAATCTGCCTCCATGCCGGGTAAAGAGGACCTATGATGTAGTCCTCACCTCAATAGGCAATTCATTAAAAATTGAGTAATAAGCCCTAGATATTCTACTAATAAACCAGAACCAGGGCACTTAATCCTGGAGCAACTTGTTTTGGTTGCACATTGAGCCCAATGTACAAAGATATAATAAGATATAATAGATACCCCTCCCTACAATAACAACATACCATAAGGATAAAAATACCATTAAACATAAATAATGGACCGAGACCTCTTAGTTACTCTCATTTTAATAATGACACAAGGAGGTAGTCTACAAACCTATAGTATACTGAGATAAAAGGGAAAATATCAAAAGATAATTTCATGAAAAATTATTTTAAAGATTAAACAAATACTGAGGATCAAATAAAGGATGTAAAGGACAGGGACTCATTGAGTCCAGGGGCTGGACGTTTTCAAGCGGTAAATCAGATGGCCTCCCTTTGTAGAATTTTTCTTTCATAATCTCCCTTACGTGGTGAAGGGTGTACAATTTCCACCACAGAGAAGGAGATGGCTAATGATTCTCGCGATGTCTAGCATTCATGTGTCTCGCTAATGGGTTGTCTCGGTGGTGTTTAATATCCCCAATATGCTCAAGGATTCGTCGTCTCACCTCTCGGATAGTCTTCCCAACATACATAAGGGGGCAGGGGCACGTAGCTTGATAAATTACCCCCTTAGTCTTACAATTAGCATAGCTGAAGTATTTGAAGTATTTTCCGGACTCGAGATTAGTAACCCCTTGGACACATGTATATATTGACAAGCTCTACAACTACCACATCTATACATCCCAGTGGTCTTTAGACTAAGCCAACTTCTAGTTGGTGTAGGTGGCATATAGTGACTATGAACGAGAGCATCCCAATATTCTTCCTCTTTCTGTAGGTAATACTGGGGTATAAATCCACAAATTCCTTCAGTAGGGGATCCTGCGTGAGGATCAGCCAAAAGTTGGAAATAACGTCCCTAATTTCTTGTGCCGCACAATCAAATGTACCACTATCCTGACCACCTTAGAAATTTCAGGATTGTTCTTTTTGGACAGTAAAGAAGCCCGATCAGCCGAACGGGCAAAATGGTATGCTTCTGTTAGAACGTGTTGAGGATAACCTCGTTCAATAAATCTGGTTCTCAAAAGGCCAGCCTCCTTCTTAAAGGAGGACAAAGATGAGCAATTTCTGCGAAGCCGAATGTATTGCCCTTTAGGTATTCCCCGGCGTAGTGGGAGAGGATGGTGACTATTCCACTGTAATAGGCTATTACCCGACGTCGGTTTACGATACAGAGATGTCTCTAGGGCCCCATTTGATCCCTTAAAGATCTTGATATCCAAAAAGACCAGTTCAGTCATGTATCACTGAGGTAAACCTCAAGCCAATTGGATTAATATTTAATTGCTCTACAAAGTTTTGAAAAAGAGTCATTAAGCCTGTTCAGAGAACCAGAACATCATCCAAAAATCTCCCCCAAAAAATGATATAGTCTTTGAATTCACCTAGATGTTCGGAGAATACCATAGTTCGTTCCCACCAGCCCAGGAGGAGATTAGCATATGAGGGAGCACAAGGGCTCCCCATATCCGTCCCCCCTGTGCTGGTGGTAGAAGCTGCCATTAAAGAGAATGAAATTGTGGGTTAATACAAATTCCAGTAATTTTATCACAAATGCTCCATGATCGCGGAGAAAGGTACTCCTCATGTCCAAAAATGACCTCACAGCCTCCAAACCGGCATGGTGGGGGATCGAACTATAAAGAGCCTCCACATCAATGCTGCAGAGCCAGGTATCAGAGTCTACATTCAGGCCATCTAATTTAGGCAATAAATCAGTGGTGTCTCTAATATATGATGGTAAAGTAGAGACTAAAGGAGACAAGATGTTATCTATATATAGACTTACATTCTGCGTCAAGCTATTAATACCCGATACTATGGGTCGGCATTTGAGTGGCTGGAGTCCCTTATGGATCTTGGGTAATCCGTAAAAAGTCGCAATTTGTGGGGATACGGGCAACATGAAAGTAAATTCTCGTTTATCAATAAGGTCTAGAGTTAATGCCTCCTTTAATAGCATAGTGTTTAACTGATGGTAGCCTTGGTTACATTGGTCCCAGCTCTCTGCAAGCTGCTTGCCTATTGCAGATTCAGTCTTCCCAGCCTAGTACAGGGCTACAATTTTGTTTCTGTTGTCCTTAGACAGCTCTTTGGTCTTCACCATAGTGGAGTTTGGAGTGTGACTGTTTGAGGTTGTGGACGGGTGTCTTTTATACTGATAACAAGTTCAAACAGGTGCCATTACTACAGGTAATGAGTAGAGGACAGAGGAGCCTCTTAAAGAAGAAGTTACAGGTCTGTGAGACCCAGAAATCCTGTTTGCTTGTAGGTGACCAAATACTTATTTCCCACCATATTTTGCAAATTCTTTCAAAATCAGACAATGTGATTTTCGGGATTTGTTTTCTCATTTTGTCTCTCATAGTTGAGGTCGACCTATGATGTCAATTACAGGCCTCTCTCATCTTTTTAAGTGGGAGAACAATTGGTGGCTGACTAAATACTTTTTTCTCACTGTACTTAAATTTTAATGTGAGAGTTGTTTAAAAAAAAACTTGAAATTTTGGAACTGACTAAGGTGAATTACAGAAAAAAAAAAAGAGGGTATGATGCAGCAGTAGTGGAAAAGTTTCCTGGTTGATTTTGAAAACATATTTAACAATGTCTTCATTTCACTCTGCAGGGAGACAAAGATTTGTTGATGTTTCTTTTCTAAGGAGAATTTTAGCTCACCAACACGTGTTTCAAAAAAATGTTTTGTCTTGGCCACGAGTCCCACTCAACCACCATGGGGAGTGTTATTTTTTCAGTCAATCCTCCAAGCATGAAAACAAACCTTTAAATGTAATCGACATAGATGACTCATAAAAAATACTCTACAGCCCACTTGATTATCGCATACAGAAAAACACTTTCATGCAATAGGATGAAATTCAGCCTTTTCTGTCTAAGAAGTAAAAGCTGGCAGCTGCAAAACAGTATGAAGAAAGGTATATGCCTCCCACTCCAGGAGCAATCAATGCAGGTATACCATAGTGTCGACCCACGGAATTGACTGACAGGGTAGGACTCCAACATAAAGAAACACTTCAAGCAAAAGAAGTGGTGATTAATGTCAGAATGGGATATATTACCTGTTATCCAAGTCCTGGTGGAAATAGTTCAACTTTTTAAATGAAAATTTTAACAAAGTGACATTTATTAAGATGATAGTGTCTAATGGTGCCTTCCCCAAGGAGAGACATTCCCCTTTCTGAGCCACTCATTGCCTCCCACCCTGCCAACCAGTATTGCTCTACTCTGCACTGACGAGGGGCAAAAGCTCGAAACAGATTTCTGCAGATGTCTGATACTGGCTTGGCTAATATCCCTTTTTGCTCTCTAATGATTCAGTGAGTCGGAAGCAAATCGAGGCTTTCTTATATCCAATAGAGGGCACTTGAGCTTCTCAGCGCTTTTCCCATAATGCCTTGTGATATGCAAATGCTTAGTGGAGGGCAAAAAGGCAATTCAAAATTCTACACGCCTATATGGTGCTCTCCCCAAGGAGAGATATTCCCCTATGTTAGACACTATTCCATCACCTATAAATCATGACTACACAGATCAGAAAGTTTGACAACCACAGATTTTGGTGGACGTAGTTGATAATCCAGTATATATGGTTACAGTCCAGCAGATGTCAAAAGAATAAAGACATATTTTTGCATAAGGCATAATCAGCTTCCGTAACCCAAGTAGGGTACAGGGTAGTGTGATTGCATATTCGTTGGTAAAAAAAAAAAAAAAAAAAATCATTCAATCAACATCTAAAAAATGTAAGAAAATTATTTATCATGACCATCCCAATCTTTTATATGCAGTAAATATTTTGTCCAGAGCAATTCCATTTATCTCGACGTATACTGTGGTGGGGCCGTGACAGAACCATGGAGATCTCAGGGCAAACAAACATAATGAGAATTGGACTATTTGGCTCAATTTACTGAATATATGCTCTTTATGTTTTGGATACAAAAGTGTGGTAGACTTTTTGGGCGACATGTATGAAATTTGGCGTTCACACGCCAAATTTCATGCGCCTAACATTAGTGTTAAATGCGCCTGATTTATGAACCCGCTTTACAGCGGGTCATAAATCAGGCACATTCTAGCGCTTGGGTGACAGTTCGGGATTAGGTATACCACTTTGAAAGTGCTCTACCTGTTCCAGCAGTAATGCGCCTAGAAATGCTGTACTGAAGCTATACATCTATAGCTTCGCTACGGTTCTAGCGCGCTCCGCCTCCCGCATACCCCCCGAGATTGGGCGTATTACAAAGCGCCGCAGGCGCTATGTAATGCACCCCGGAGTGGCGTGCGGGAGAATTAAAAATGCTGCACCTGATATCGGGATGAAAAGACGCCAGATATCTGGCGTAGCCCCGTTCACATATGTCGCCCTTTATGTCTAATACATGAAGGTAATACATTCAGTACATGAAGCAAACGTGGTCCATTTTGGACTTTTTCCATGTATATCTCTATGGCCCTGTCACAGCCCTTTCACGGTTTCTGTTACGATACGTTTTCAAGGTACGCCAACGGATACCACAAACGCAAAGAAATGGGGGCTTATAATGATTAAGATGTTAAAAGGCTTAGTAACTACACCCGTCAAAACAAAAAAGTTGCCATGCACCTAGGTGTTGGCCAAACATTTGTACAGCTAACAATTGCACCCAAATCCCCCGTTCACATGCATGCTCAATTTAGCCAAGCATGCCTATTTTCTCAGTAGGGGGATGGAAATAAGCTGCTTTATAGGCAGTAAGTATTTTGTCTAGACCGATTCTATCTCCTTGTCTGTTTAACCCCACTTAGAACCCATTCACGTCACATTTATGGCCGAAACCAGCAAGTTTGGCCAATTATGCTCTTCTGCGTATGGACACCTTTATTCTAGCCTCTCATCAATCACTACAGGGCATATGTAAAAGTAGGGTGACAGGCAGACAACCCCTTTGACTGAAGGCTATGCCAGCCAAAAAGCACTATCACTGTATAGTATATTATTTCTAATGACCAACCAATTATCTGTGATGGATTCATTCAGGAAATTGACCGGCTTCTTTTGGCGTTTCAGTAAATGTTTGCTTTTCTATGCAAAAAAAATCAGCATAAAATGACTTCTACTGTTAATTTCTCAACAGAAGATCGCCGTTTAATTAATTAGGTAACAGAGCAGAGTCTATAAATTGGTGTCGGATTTAATACAGCATAAATATGACCAAAGCAGTCCATTATTAAAACTTCAACAGTGAAATTAATCTTGCTGCTGAAGTAACAATATTATATAACCAAACTTATAAGGGGAATGAGCATCTTAGTTATGAGGAGAGGTTAGTAGAATTGAACTTATTTAGTCTTGAGAAAAGACGGCTTCGGGGGGACATGATTAATTTATATATTTATATAAATTGTCCCTACAAAAAGTATGGGGAAAATTATTTTGTGTAAAGCCCCCTCAAAAGACAGGGGAACATTCCATTCAGCTAGAGAGGAAAGGATTCAATCTCCAGAGGAGAAAGACGTTCTTCATTGTAAGAACTGTGAATCTGTGGAATAGCCGCCTGAGGAGCTGGTCACAGCAGGAACAACAGAGAGTTTCAAGAAAGGCTTAGATACCTACCTGAAACTAAAGAATATTAATGTGTACGTAGCTATGTAAAATTCTGGCGGCTCTGGGATCAGAGATGGGGTCTCCCCTGGAGCAGATTGGTTCTTGCCTTGTGGGTTTCAGGGCATTGACCAGTGGTGAGGCTGGACTTAACATCCTTGTCTCCCTCCCTTCAACCCCATTTTACCCTCCCTTGATTGAACTTGATGGACACATGTCTTTTTTCAATCGTACTATGTAACTATATTGCCTTAAATTTCTTTTCTGAGTCACATTATAGTTCAATCTTGCCTGGTTACCTATAGACTATGAGGCTATGTCTCCACAACCTAAGTTAAAATACCGTCGGAATTCCGACGGTATTTTAACATTGCCACACCACAGTTGGATTTCGGATTCCCGGCAGCTCTGTACATTGAGGCTGTGGGAAGCTGACGGCTTCAGTAGAAAACCCATGCGGTGTAGACCACAGCACAGATTTTCTGTTGAGGTCTACACAGTACTGGGTACAGTCGGATTCCAGTAAAATCCGGCGAGAGTCCAGTGCTGTGTAGACATAGCCTTATGGACTGACCAAGGGCCTCTGAAAACACTGAGCAGAGCCACCAGGAAGCCAAAGGCACTTTTTTAGCACTAGTGTCTACAGATTAGGAGGAGTCACATTGCTCATGACCCTACTTATTCTCACATCAATGGAATTTTGGTAGGCTTAAAAAGGTCTTGCTACAGTATATGTCTGGTTTTGTAAAAGGTATAGACAGTTGTATAGTTGCTTAGCATAGTAATCAAATAACAAAATTAGTGCACTACAGGAAAAGAGTTTCAAAAAATCAATCTAATGCCACGGAGACAACAGTACTGGGACGTAGGCAATAACGGTCAACAATGAATCTGCCACATGTGAACTAAATTAAAGGAGCGTTCTCACCATGCCGTTTCACAGAGGCTACTCATTACAGGCAGCTTCAGACTCACACTTCCTGGTCATGTTGTGGGTGGCTCTGCAGCAGCAATTGGCTTATCAGCACTGTTTTTCCTAACGGAGCCTGTTACAGCGATATGAGTGTAGCAGGTTTAAAACTGTAGTCCACAAGGCTACAGGGCTCTAAAGGGTAACAATTTGTCAGCAACATAAATAAACAAGCTCTTTTATACAGGCACATATATATGTGCATATACACTGTATATGTCTATATATGTGTGTATGTATGTATATATATCATGTATATAAACTATATGTCTATATATATATATGTGAATGCGTAAATATATATACACTATGTGTGTATATATATATATATATAAGTCTGTTAATACACTGTATATGTGTCTATATATATATATATGTGTGTATATACACAGTGTATATATATGTGTATATACACTGTATATATATATGTGTATATACACTGTATATATATATATATATATATATATAATATATATATATATATTATTTATATATATATATATTTTTTTTTTTTTAGTCAGTTATAGCATGATGGTATTAGTTTCTCTATAGTAGTGATAATGTGACCCTTGTACTGACATCCGCAGAATATAGATAATAGGTCAATTTAACTGTTCAGTGTAGACTCATAAAACAAAAGGCACAATTGCATTTTTTTTTCCTGTTCACCACACAACATTTTATAATTTTTTTAAATTTGTGACGCTGGGGAGGGCACAAGAAGGAACAGATACTTTGGCTGTATAACTTATTTTTCTTTGGCCCCACTAGAAATCAATTTTCTTCTCTTGGACAATCCCTTTTAATAGAAATAAGTTTCTGCAGCGCGCTGCACCGCAGGCATCCGCTGCGCCAATAAGGAACCTGTTGTTGAAAAGTTTTGGTCCACAGATGGTAATTGGGAATAGGGTGCCCCAAGCTGAAGTTTTGTACCCGGGCCCATGAGTCTTTAGCTATGCCCCTGCCTGATCCATATTCTTTTATCCTTAGCAGTTTTTATTTTCTGATTCTGATTGATTCAGTTGTCTATATATGATTGTGGAGACAGCATTGTTGCCTGCACTACTTTAACAGCATTTAGAGAGATACTTTACAGCAGCTTCATGCACATACAGTGAAGGAAATCATTATTTGATCCCTTGCTGATTGTGTAAGTTTGCCAACTGACAAAGATATGAACAGTCTATTATTTTAAGGGTAGGTTTATTTTAACATTGAGAGATAGAATATCCAAAATAAAATCCAGAAAATCACATTGAATAAATTATATAAATGTATTTGCATTTTGCAGTGAGAAACAAAGATTTGATCCTTCCTGCAAACAAGACTTAATATTTGGTGGCAAAACCCTTGTTGGCAAGAACAGCAGTCAGACCTTTTGTGTAGTTGATGATGAGGTTTGTGCACATGTCAGGAGGAATTATGGTCCACTAGTCTTTGCAGATCATCTCTAAATCATTAAGATTCTGAGGCTGTCACTTGGCAATTCGGAGCTTCAACCCCCTCCATAAGTTTTCTATGGGATGAAGGTCTGGAGACTGGCTAGACCACTCCATGACCTTATTGTGCTTCTTTATGAGCCACTCCTTTGTTGCCTTGGCTGTATGTTTGGGGTCATTGTCTGCTGGAAGACCCAGCCACAACCCATATTTAATGTCCTGGTGGAGGAAAGGAGAATGTCACTCAGGATTTTATGGTACATGGCTCCATTCATTCTCCCACTGATGCAGTGAAGTAGTTATGTACCCTTAGGAGAGAAACACACCCAAAACATAATGTTTCCACCTCCATGCTTGATAGTGGGGATGGTGTTCTTTGGATAATAGGTAGCATTTCTCTTCCTAAAAACATGTTGAGTTAATGCCAAAGAGCTCAATTTTTGTCTCATCCGACCACAGCACCTTCTCCCAATCACTCACAGGATCATCCATGTGTTCATTGGCTAACTTCAGACAGGACTGCACATGTGCCTTCTTGAGCAGGGGGACCTTGTGGGCACTGCAGGATTTTACACCATTTAATCCATTAACCAGTGTGTTACCAATGGTTTTCTTGGTGACTGTGGACCCAGCTGCCTTAAGATCATTAACAAGTTCCCTCTGTGTAGTTTTAGGCTGATCTCTCACCTTCCTCATAATCAAGGATAACCCACGAGATTAGATTTTGCATGGTTCCCGAGATCTATGTCGATTGAAAGTCATTTTGTATTTCTTCCATATTCTTAATATTGCACCAACAGTTGCCTCCTTCTCACCCAGCGTCTTACTTATGGCTTTGTAGGCCATTACAGCTTTGTGCAGGTTTACGATCTTGTCCCTGACATCCTGAGAAAGCTTGTTGGTCTTGCCCACGTTGTAGAGGTTAGAGTCTGACTGATTGAGTCTGACTGATTGATTGTGGACAGGAGTCTTCTAGTCTTTAATTCAAGTAATGAGTTGATTAGGAGCATGTAACAGGTCTGTAGGAGCCAGAACTCTTAATAGTTGGTAGGTGATCATATACTTGTCACTGAAAAATTCAAATACATTTATATAATATGATTTTTTTAGATTTTATTCTGAATATTCTATCTCTCAATGTTAAAATTAACCTACCCTTAAAATTATAGGCTGAGACTGCCCATGTCTTTGTCAATATTTGATCCCTTGCTGATTTTGTAAGTTTGCACACTTATTTCCTTCACTATATCTATCTATCTATCTATCTACAGATTGAAGAAACTGATGTAGCACTCAAAATATCAGAAAAAATGGGTGCCAGCAGAAAAGTTTTTAACCAAAAAACCGCATAAATAAAGTAGAAAAATCCACAGCACTCCAATTTGAGTATAAAAGTGAAAAAATCGGTGCTTTATTCACCCATGTAGCAACGTTTCAACCCCACAATGGAGTCTTTCTCAAGCCTGAGAAGCTTGAGACGTTGCTACATGGGTGAATAAAGCACCGATTTTTTCACTTTTATACTCAAATTGGAGTGCTGTGGATTTTTCTACTCTATCTATCTATCTATCTATCTATCTATCTATCTACATACATATATATATGTAGATATATATATATATATATATTATATATATATATATATTATATTATAAAATATAATTATATAATTATATATATATATTTGAAACCTGAAGTTTACTTAAACTATATAAAAAGACACATATGCATGCTTTTCTCACTATCGGACTTGAGATCAGGGTAAACCTTACCCGTTTTAGGTCAATTAGGAACCAAAAGTATTTATATTAGCCAAATGCCAGAATAATGAGAAAGGGATAATTTTTAAGGCATTTTTATTACTTTCTGCAAAGTCAAAAGTTTACATACACTAGAATTATTTTGCCTTTAAACAATTTGGAACAGCACATATGATGATGTCATGTCTTTGGAAGCTTCTGATAGGTTTATAGGTAACATCTGAGTTAAATAGAGACACAGCTGTGGATGTATTTTAAAGCACACCAGAAACACACTGCTTCTGTGTGTAACATCATGGGAAAGTCTAAAGAAATCAGCCAGGATATCAGGAACAGAATTGTGGTCTTGCACGAGTCTGGATCATTCTTTGGTGCAATTTCCAGATACCTGAAGGTGCCTCATTCATCTGTACAATTATACACAAGTACAAACAAGATGGAATGTTCAGCTATCATACCGCTCAGGAAGAAGACTGTAGAAGGTTTTGTGTGTCCAAGATGAACGTGCTTTGGTCCGACGTGCATATCAACCCAAGACTAAAGCAATAGACCTTGTGAAGATGCTGGCTGAAGCTGGTAAGATTGTGGGTTTTTTTCCCACACTGAAACAAGTACTGTATCAACATGGGCTGAAAGGTCACTCTGCCAGGAAGAAACTATTACTCCAAAAAAAACATATAAAAGCCAGGTTAATGTTTGCAAATGCACACATTGTTTTGGAGAGGCCATCACAAAGCCCTAATCTCAATCCTATTGAAAATTTATGGGCAAAGCTGAAAAGGCAGGCGTGAGCAAGGCGACCTACAAACATGACTCAGTTACAACAGTTCTGTCAGGAGGAATGGGCCAAAATTTCTACCAACTACTGCGAGAAGCTTGTGGAAGGATATCCAAAATGTTTTAATCATACAGTGTAAGGGCAATGATACCAAATACTAATGAAACGTATGTAAACTTTTCAGAAGGTAATAAAAATGCCTTAACAATTGTCTCTCTCATTATTCTGGCATTTGGCAAATACAAATAATTTTGGTAACCCTAATTGACCTAAAACGGGTAATGTTTATTCTGATTTCATTTATTTTTATATATATATATATATATATATATATATATATACACACACACACACATATACAATATATATACACATATACAATATATATATATATACAGTCATAAAGAAAAAGTTGGGCACCCTATTAATCTAAATCATTTTTAGTTCTAAATATTTGGGTATTTGCAACAGCCATTTTCAATTTGATATATCTAATAACTAATATTGTACATTTTGTGTTAGTACAATAAACCTCATTTCAATCCGGAAATATTACTGTGTCCATCAGTTATTAGATATATCAAATTGAAATGGCTGTTGCAAACACCAAATATTTAGAACTAAAAATGATTAAGATTAATAGGGGTGCCCAAACTTTTTCATATGACTGTATATACAATACACACACACACACACACAATATATATATATATATATATATATACACACACACATATACAATATATACATATACAATATATATATATATATGTATATATATATACACTCACCGGCCACTTTATTAGGTACCCCATGCTAGTAACGGGTTGGACCCCCTTTTGCCTTCAGAACTGCCTCAATTCTTCGTGGCATAGATTCCACAAGGTGTTGCAACGATGCTCAATTGGTACCAAGGGGCCCAAAGAGTGCCAAGAAAATATTCCCCACACCATGACACCACCACCACCAGCCTGAACCGTTGATACAAGGCAGGATGGATCCATGCTTTCATGTTGTTGACGCCAAATTCTGACCCTACCATCGGAATGTCGCAGCAGAAATCGAGACTCATCAGACCAGGCAACGTTTTTCCAATCTTTTATACTGTCCAATTTCGATGAGCTTGGCAAATTGGAGCCTCAGTTTCCTGTTCTTAGCTGAAAGGAGTGGCACCCGGTGTGGTCTTCTGCTGCTGTAGCCCATCTGCCTCAAAGTTCGCCGTACTGTGCGTTCAGAGACTGTGCGTTGGTTGTAACGGGTGGCTATTTGAGTCACTGTTGCCTTTCTATCAGCTCGAACCAGTCTGCCCATTCTCCTTTGACCTCTGGCATCAACAAGGCATTTCCGCCCACAGGACTGCTGCTCACTGGATGTTTTTCTTTTTCGGACCATTCTCTGTAAACCCTAGAGATGGTTGTGCGTGAAAATCCCAGGAGATCAGCAGTTTCTGAAATACTCAGACCAGCCCTTCTGGCACCAACAACCATGCCACGTTCAAAGGCACTCAAATCACCTTTCTTCCCATACTGATGCTCGTTTGAACTGCAGGAGATTGTCTTGACCATATCTACATGCCTAAATGCACTGAGTTGCCGCCATGTGATTGGCTGATTAAAAATTTAAAGTGTTAACAAAGCAGTTGACAGGTGTACCTAATAAAGTGGTCGTTGAGTGTATATATATATATATATATATATATATATATATATATATAAACACCGAGTATAAGCCGAGTTTTTCAGCACAAAAAATGTGCTGAAAAATCCCCCCTCGGCTTATACTTTAGACACTGTCGGCGCTCGGGCGCTGCGATGGCCTGTGCGCCGACAGGGATGCTTCAGTTATATGCGACTCCTCATGGAGCGCATATAACTGAAGGCCGAGTACAGCAGACAGCCTCCGGGCGCTGCCAGCGATCTCCTCCCCTGTGTGATGACTTATATATATATATATATATATTGTGGCAGAGCGTCCACGGCCGGTCATAAATTCTTGTCACTAAGTGGAGTACAGCAAGGTTCCTGGTGCAAACATACCACCAAGGGCCTGGCCATTCCAGTTCGAGGTATTACAAGGCCTATTAAAAGCTTGTCACTCAAAGCATCCATGGGGCGTGCTACAAGCTATAGCAGCAGCGGAGGTGAAGAGACGCTCTTTCCCCAGAGACTTGTGGGAAGCCTGTATACCATTGGTGGATGGTGAGAGTAATATACCAGTGGTGGCTGGTTAAAAGTGTGTTATGGTGGTCCTTAGTAGTAGACTCAGACCACAGATTAGAGAGGGCATCTTATTGAGTTTAGTGAATGGCTAGACAGCCGTTTATTCATGTTCTGTTTGGATTGCTGTAATCCTGTGCTGAGAATAAAGCTGGCTGAGGCCAGATTCTGAAGAGAGGTTCTGTGTCATTACAGAAGTTGAGATCCATTACGCTTACCAAAGCAGTGATGAAGGAGCTAAGGAACCCCAGGATGGTTCAAGATGGTGTCCAAACACAAGTGAGGTGTCAAAATAGATATTGTATTCTTATACAGCTGCGCCCTATTTTCATTTTTTTTTAAATTTAAGCTGAAAAAAAAGGAAAACATTCATCAAGGTCACGGGTGTCCAGATGATCCATCTCACATCTCATTCCCCATTATCTTATTACACAGATACTCATAAGATCTCGAAGGTGTTACACATATAATGGTAGCATGCTGTACAGTCTAAACACATACAACAGAATCAAATGTATTTTACTGTGATATCTTAAATATACTTCAATCCACAAAAAGGGTTACAAAAATGACTAGCCCCATCTCTAAGGAAATCAACCCCAGCTGCTGAAAGTTGCAAGGCTGCTGTAAGTTGTAGGTAATCACACACAAAAAAAAGTAATACTCACCAGCTGGTCCTCAGCTCTGAAGCACCTCAGGATCTGATATTCTTCACTTTCAAGTTCTTGTCGTGACACACAGAAGGGGCTTGCACTTCATTCACTCACAGTTGTGCAGGAAGCTTTCCTGTGTGTTGAGATAAGAACCCACAAGCGAAGAGAAGAGGATTCCAGAGTACTTGCAGTAGCAGAGGATCAGGAGTTAAAGGGAATGTCATAAAAAAAAGAGTCATTGTTGAAGTCCTGTTTTCATGTTAAACACATTTTTTAGGAATTTTTTATTTTTTTATTTTTCATATCACTTTCAATATTTTTTCATAATTCTTAAAGGGGTTGTCTCGCTACAATGATTGGGTTTTAATTAATAGATCTGTATTAACAAAGCAGCTTTGCAATATATGTTCATTACAAATGTCCTACTGATTTTGAGTTATCCCTGTTAGTAGTACTGCATCAGCTCCTGAAATCTCTATAGCAGCTGACCTGTTGATCTTTATCTCACTGGCTGTCAGGTCTGGTGACTCATTAGCCTCTGAATACAGGTCAGAGCACAGAGCCCCTCCTGCACAGTATGAGGCCACTTGTGATGCTTCTGTAGGGAAGGGAGGGGGAGGGCTCTGGCTTCTGTGTCTGTGTGGATTAACCCTGTGTGTGCCTGCTCCCTCCTGCTCTCTACACAGATTGAGGAGAGCAGTGGGGAGGCTGACAGCAGTGAAGTGTGTTAGTATAATCATGATGTGTCTGTGGAGCTCTGACTATACTAATAGAACAGATCAGGGGGGCATGTGAATGGTTCATGCTCTGCTGTATTAGCGACACATGGTGATTATAGTAACACTTCACAGCTGCCCTGTGTCTGTTCTGATAGGGTTTGTTTGTTGCTGGAGATGTGGAGATTTGTATGCTAAGCAGGGGTTATAGGAACACTTACATCCCCCCTGCTCTGCTATTAGCATACACAGCTTCACAGACCTCTCCACATTCACAGATCAGCCTTCTCCTGTCTCCTGACTGTGGAGAAGGTCAGCAAGAGCCTGCAGTAGACCTAGGCAGGCACAAACAGGGTTAACTCTGGCAGCAAATCCCCTCGCCCTCCCCCTGCTGTATATAAGTTATGGAGGAGAGCTTTCTGTGTGCTGAGGGGAGGGGGGAAGAGGGAGGAGAAGAGGCAGACAAGAAGCACGCCCCTCAATTCAAAAATCCTTTGCTGCCAGAAGCATTGAAGTGGGCTTAAAACTTGTAATGAGACAACTCCTTTAAGTCTTGCAGTTTTCACTTTGGCCACTAGGCCTTGTTTGCACTGCTTTAACAGAAGCCAGAGAGATGCTTACAGTAGCTTCATGCACATAGGAGACTTAAGACTGACTCAGTCCCATTCAATTCTATAGGAGAGTTTTCTAGTCATGCTCTGTGACCTGGGAAGAAATCACTGTGCAGGAAGGTGAAAGAGTGAACTGTGACTATCTCCTCTTGTGACTGGTGGATCCTGTGTTATCTATTCACACTGTTGTCTCCTTTCAGTTTGACCCTCTTTATGCTGATAATGAGCAGACAACTGAGAATCTTTCTCTACGGAACAGGAAGTTTCAGACAATTATTAGGCTTAGTGGCCAAAGTGAAAACTGCAGGACTTAAGGATTATTAAAAAATATTGAAAGTGATATGGAAAAATAAAAAGATACATAACCAAAAATTCTTAAAAAATGTGTTTAGCATAAAAACGTGAGTTAAACAATAAGTCATTTTTGATGACGCATTCCCTTTAAGCATCACTTTTTTCTTCTATTTCTCCCAAACCCTGGCACCCTTTAACTATAATCTTAAAATAGACAACCCCTTTAATGTTGTATAGTTTCTCATCTCAAGTTCACATTGTGAACCTTCCCTGCTCTATCAATAAATTACTCCTACTCACAAAAGCAATGATTCAGATTACAGAAGTATATTTAGGAAATGCAGTATATGCAATTCCCTAATAAAAACAAGTGCACAAAGTAAGGTTACTTACTGCTTAGCATTTAGCACGACACGTATACGTCTACAAAATTCATATAGTAGATACACGACTTCATACACCGATGGCAACTTTCTGCATTTACTTTATGATATATATATAAGTACTAACACTATTTCTGTTTCCCAAAAAAACCAGACACAAAAGCAAGGGAAAATAGCTCATCCACGTAGCCGCCCACACAAGACCAAAAAAAAGATTTCTAAACTAAGGGAAGCCACATCTGGTAGAAAGTCTGTTTTACTACTGCACATTCAGCCCACTCACAGCCGTACTTGAAAGTCTGTCCCATCTCCCCGACGTGTGACGTACAGTCTGCACCAGACACAAAAAGGTGAACGAGCTGTCAGAGAAGACAAAGGCTTACCAGACTCCAGGCTCTCCTCAGTCAGGCTTCACACACTAAGTGTTGTATCTGCTGATCACAATACAAGCACTGAAAACACATAGATGTAGGTAGCGGCAGGCAAAGTGTAAACACGTGTTCTTCATCGAGGGTCCAGACTCCTCATCGTTTCCCCATGGTCTCCAACGTGAATGAATCATACAGCTCTTTGCATGCATTTTGCAACAACTTCCAAATGTGTAATCTGTTTTTTTTTTCTCATAATCACATTTACATGTTATTAATTAAGCGCTCTCACATCTGACAACAGACATTAGTCATTGCTAGACAAAGAAGTATGTGATGGCTGGGGAAGTATTGTCATTATACAGATTACCAGGGCTATGGAGTCAGAGTCGTGGGGCTGGAGTCCATTTTGGGGGAGTCGGAGTCATTATAAAATGGACCGACTCCAAAAATATATGATAAATTGGTACAGGTCAATGCGGTGTCAAGAGCAAGAGGAATTGGATCTTGCCAGTGCTACTGCTCCCATATCTTCAGCCTCATCAGATGAGGAGTTCAGTTTTGAAAAGTATTTGGATGACATGGAGCATGCAAAGCGTTACTGCAGGGGAAAAAAATCCTGCTCCCATAGCAAACAGATTGACCAGATTTCAGCAACATTTTTCACTTGCTCTCAAAGTAGTAAAAGAGTTCAATCATTCATCAAAACTGTCTGTGCCTGAGGCAATTCCTTTATACCCTGAGATTGTTAGAGATGTTGCCCCTGTGGTCACCGCTTTGCCCCCTCCGTGAGCTCCGAGAGCAAAGGAGTGAAGATTGCTTGATGGTTCCAGGCTGCTAAGGGTCTGAGAAAGGGAAGAGTTCATCAGCAGTAGTGTGAAGAAAGCTGGCCCCCTCTCCTCCTCACAGTGCAAAAAAGGATTGCCCCATTATCCTTTCATCTACTGTTCTAGGCATTGCCCTGTCAGTGTATCCATCATCATCTACGCCTGTCCAGAGAAGAATCATTATGTCATTACCTATTATTTGCAATGAGACCGCATGCAGATAAGTATTTCTTGCCGCACCAACAGTAAACAGAGATTAGTTTGCACTGTTGTTTAAGAGTTTAACTACTTAACGACCACGCACAGTCTTTTGACGTCGCTGCAGACATCGGAGTTTGCAGCGCCCGGCGCTGCAGCTGCACTGGGATCGGGGCTGTGCTACACAGCCCTGATCCCAGAGCATCTCCTGCGACTCGGGGAGGGGAGGAAACCTGCCACCCATTGCTTTAACCTTTGTTTGCGGCGGTGCGTTACCGCAGCGCAATCAAAGGGTTTCCCCGCTCTGCGGGGATGGGAACAAACGGTCACCCGACGAGCCCCGGGGAAGGCGCACATCACCCCGGGGGACTAGAGGGCCCCAAGCTGTCTGTGTATGAGCCAGTGCCCTGACACACTGTGTTCCAATCACTGCCTGTGCCAAACTGACCCCAGATTAAAAAGCATTGCATATATAATATCTAAACATACCAAGTGTAAAAAAAATAAAAAAATAAAAAAAAAAATTTAAAACATTTCCCCAGGGAATCAAAAAAAAAAAAAGTAAAAAAACCCATAAAAAGTTTTTAAAAAAAAGAAAAACAAATAATAAAAAAAAATTTAAAAAATTTAATAAAAATAATTGGCAAAAATTTACACACACAAAAAACCTACACTATTTGGTATCCCACACGACCGTAAAAAAACCTGTAGAATTAATCTAACAAGTTATTAATGTGAAATGTGAATGGGGTAAAAAAAAAAATATAACTGCAATTAATTTTTTAAGTGAATTAAAACTATTTCCCCCCAAATCAAATCGTCTCGAAAAAATGAGGGCCCCATCCAACTGCGTCATTGAAAAAAAAAAAAGTTTTCAACTGTTGAAACGCAAGGAGGCAAAAACTAAAAAAATGTTCTGGTCATTAACTACTAAATGATTGCAAAATGACCAGAGAAGACCTAGACAGAGTCAATTAAAAGCCTTAAAACCTCAAAGATCCACCCCTAATTTTAAGGGGTAGGGGAAAAAGGGATGGGAATCTGATGGAAGAAAGAACATGTTCACTCTTGCACCAGACAGCCGGCGTTTTAGAAATACTCGGTAAAAAAAATTGTGCTGTGTAGACTACAGCACAGAATATCATCTATTGAGGTCTACACAGCACAGGTTACAGCCGGCTTGTCGGCAGATTCCAAATACTGATTCCACTGTAAACCCGATCAAATCCTGTGCGGTGTAGACCTGGCCTTACAGTCATTACCTCCGAGAGTCACAACCTGCAGTTGGCAAAAATCCAATACAATTTATGTAAGTCTACATATATGCGCCTGACAAAAAGTTACATGAAACAAATTCCTTTTATCTTTATTAGTACTGGGTGGTCGTCTGTAAGGTTATGTTCACACGGCGTGTTGCGTCCGCGTGAACATACGTTTTTAGATCCGTCTGTCGGACTCCAAACACGTATCTTATAATGTGCAATGTGATTTACATTGCTTTACTATGAAACACGCAACGGTGTTCACACAAGTGATCGCCACTGCGTCTTTCGGATCCCTTTCAAGAATTGACCTGTCAATTCTTGATCCGAAAGATGCAGCAGGAGCCCTATTTAAAACTATAGGGTGCAATTGTGCTGCATCCAACACGCATCCAATCATGCACCTGTGTGTTGGATAAGTGTTGGATCCACTGCGTTTTTGGATGCGAGTTTCAGATCCAAAAACGCAGTGTGAACAACCCCTAAAAGTCTATAGATATAATATTCCGCAATTACGCCGTTTGGCCGGGGGCGGGGCGGGAGAGGGGAAGGGAGCGGGGGGCCGGCACCTCGCCGGCCCATAGACTTGTTTTTACAAGCGGCGCTGAAAAACCCCGTCACTTTACTCCCCCCGGCGGATTCGCCGAGCACAGAGAGGAACGAAAATCCTAGTTCTCTTGAAAACTGTGGATTCCAAATGCTGGGACGTTTTTCCGCCGTAATTTGCGCACCCGGCGGAAAACTAGGGACTGAAAACGTTCAATTTTAAGCCGTGTAAAACTGGCCTAAGGGTACAGTCGCCACGCAATACGCCAGGTGTTGGGGGTGCCTAACCCGGGGTGTACTCCCGCACACGGAGGGGCCCACAGCCTCCCGGCCCCCATGACAGTTTTTACCCAGCGCTATTTCCCGCAAGAATTGACATGTTAATTATCTTCCCCCCGTACAATCGATCGTTTTGAAAGAGCGGGGAGGGGGAGGCTAACCCTAGTTTTCTATGAAAACTGGGATTCCCGAAATTTTGGGGTGCTTTTTCGCCTGTATTAAGCGCGAACCTGCAAAAATACGTGAAATAGTCCCAAAAAAGGGGAGTGAACATACCCTAAAGGTAAAATTCCCATGTAAAAAATTTTGGTAATAAAAGGAAGCAAAAAAAAAAAATCACCCCTATTCTGCAAAAAACGGTTTCACCAGTCATACCCACGTTTTAGTGCATTACCAGCGCACTGCCAGGCAACTTCTGGATTTCTTCATCCTTAATCACAGGCAGTTATCACAAGGGCTCTCCAAAGCATTTTAACGAACACCTCAGCAAACCAAACAGTGATTCACATCTCCACCAACAACCCCACAAGTACTGAGTCACCCACTTACGATGACAATCACTTCATGAAGCCAGTGAAACACACAAAACCATAGCAGTTACAAAGAAAATGTAAAACAAAGCTAAATACGAGCACAAGAGTATCCACTAGTCTGGAGATACTGTGATACGAAGTAAGTGAAATGTCTATGCTGCATAATATATAATTGGTTAGACAAGTATTTGGACAAATAAACAGTTCATTTAGCTTCTGTTCCACACCACAATGATTTAATAGAAAACCATCAATATGTGAATTGTGTGTAGTCTTTAAAGTGTTTTTGCCCGATGAAATGTGATGGGGGATTCCAAAATGGGTATTTAAGTTTTTTCAAAATATTGGATTAAAAAAATTTACCCTGTGAGGTACAGCATTTTCATTCCCCTTAGTTACTAAAGCTTCATTGGGACACGACCAGAGGAGCTGACACCCCGCCTTGCGTGAAAACATTTTTATTATGACGGGGAAAAATGGCTTAAGAGGCGGGGGGAGAAAGTGCAGTGTAGGCCTGTGTCTTGCTGATAGAGAATCAACTGTTGTAAAGTTTTTTTTTGGTTAAATTTGGACGTCCCTTATTCCTCACCCCTTGCTTACCCCCCCTCTTCTCCCTGCACCCCTTCGACTCGCGATTTATTTATATTCTATCCCATGCTGATCAGGGGGGTAAGAACTCAGGGTTTGGGAAAAGCCCTTTAAGCTTTAAAGAGGAAGGTGACTCCCAGACCCAAGAAAATTTCCTGTTTCCCAATGAAACAAGATTTGGAGCACCTTTTTGTTTTTGGGGGAAAGTTCACACGGCTGATGCAGACGCTTTTATTTTCAAGCATCCCACACAACACAAAAATTTTGTCTTTTTTTTTTCTGAAACACCTGATAAATTATTTCCAAACGTTTTTGGGCATCAATGCGTGTCCAAAACGCGTTATTCTCTGCGTGAAGCATTTTGGGGCTGTTTTTTGGGAAGCCTGCCTATTTTTTCCCATGGGCTTTTACTCATGGGGAAAACCCCAGAAATTTCAAAAAGAAAAAAAAAACAAAATAAAAAAACAGCAATGTATGAACAACAATGCAGTTTTTACATAGGAATCAATGGAAATAAACTAAAAGAGTTTTATAGTAGTTTTAAAAGCAGTTTTTGGGGGGCGGCCAAAACCTGCCCCGAAAAAAAAGCCCCAAACCACCATGAAAATGCCCTAACTCTGTGATGTGCTGTTCCTCGGTTATTCCTTCTTCTAGAAATCTATTACTAAATCTGTCAGATGGGTTTAAACCAGTGGGAGGGGGGGGTTCCCGTAACCTGACCTGTAATCTCTTGAAAAGTAATATGGCAACCCCCTTTTAAAATGGAATGGTAAGTCCCCCGTTAATATAGTATTTTCCATTGATGGTTGGTAGACGATAGGCAGGTGATATTCATAGACACCACTAGCACTGCAAATCCTAAAGGGCTTTCTCTACTTTTATTTTTTTACACCGGGAAAGGTAAATGCAGCCTATTACTAAATACATTGCTTTGTTGATTTTGCTTTGATCAGGAGATAATGATGAGTTGATCTACTGTTAAAGGGGTTATTCAGGAGTTTAAAAACTATAAAAAAGGTTAAATATTGAAAAGATATTCCACTACCTTCATGTGTTTCTTTTCTTTTGCCTCCTTATTCATCTATCATAAGATCCACTTTTTGAAGTGAAAGTTTCTGCTTTTGGGAGTGGCAGTAGTTCTGAGGCATCCCTTTCCTACAAGTCCTAGACTGCATTTCAAAAGGGCTTCCCCCCACGTTATCACGCTAGGGGATTGTAAAAACCCACAAATCGTACCTGCGGTCATGACAACAGCTTCAATCATGAGTCTTTGTTAAAATGTACAGAGATGCAATTATCATTTTTATGACGCATACCAACCCCCAAGGGAAATTCTGTCCCCTGTCCCATTACTAAGTTCCCGCCCGGGACTCAAGATAAACAAAACAGCTCTCCTCCCCGCAATTATCTAAAGTAAAATTCATCGATTTTATTGCAAACCAAGACTGGAAGAGTGAATGCAATAGACATTCTCTGCTTTGGGGCTCCCCAAAAACTGGGGTTTCCGGGCTGACCTAGCTTTAAAGCACCTCACTGAATTAGACAAAAAAACCACTGAAGCCCTGTGATTAATGAAGTACTGGTTTGCAGGGGATTTAGGGGGACTGCTGTTTTCCCGGGTTTTGCACAGCAGAAAAAGGGAAATAATTTTTACTGCCAATCTCTGTCTCCCATCATAATGTTACTAGACATTTAAAGGGACACGCTACTTAGTTCTTTGCTTTGTTTTTGTTCTGTTCGAATTATAGTTTTTTGAGATTTATTTTCTGGTACCATTTTTGGGGCTTGCCATTGATCTCAATCTATCTGCAGCCTGCCCTAATCTTTGACTTCATCCCTGACCTTAAAATTAGCTTGCTGCTTCACCTCCCCTGTTTCCCCTAAGGTCCAAACCCCCCCTTTTTCACTTAATGGAATAGGTTTCACAACAGGGACCACTTGGGGGCTAAAGGGGGTGAATGGTTTGGGGGGGGAACAAGGCTGTTTGCCTAGTTCTGCACAACAGAACTAATAACTATGAATTACAAAGTTTAATATAATACAGTTGTGAGCCCTATAACACATAAGACGATAGTCCAGGAGAACCCCTTTATAGTACACAAGTTTCTCTGGTTGCCATCCACTTCTCCCTGTTCTCATTTATTTCTCATTGCCAAGTGTCGTCTCCAAAAGCAACCCCAAAACCCCTCCTTTAGGGGCCATAAACCACTTAACCCAACCCCCCTACACCCCCCAAAAACAGTAAACCCTCCACTTTATTCTCTTTCCTTCCCTTGTAGTGATAAGCCTTGCGGGGGGTCCTTTTTTCCTTGTACCAGTGTGTCTTTTTGTCCCCATTGTATTGTTTAATAAAGTTATTACATCCCTTTGAAATTATTGGCCCCCCCTTGAATTTTTCAACCTTTTGCCACTTTCGGTTCACAAAAAAGATAAAACATTTTTTTTTTGGTAAAGAAAAAACAAGGGGGGGAAAACTTTAAAGTGGAACAAAAACTTATTGGATTTTTTTAAACTTTTTTTAAAAAAAAAAAAAAAAAAAAAAAAAAAATGAAAATTGGGGGGCATTTTATTCGGCCCCCCTTTACTTTCAATGCAGCAATTCACTCCAAAAAGTTCATGGGGGATTTGTTACCCAATGTTGCCCTAAATGACTGATGATGATAAAATTATACCGTGTGAAATAAACCCCGATAAAGCCCCTGTCTGTGTAGTCTCGGTTTTTTTTTAAAGCAAAGAAGATCATGAAGACCAGGAACCACCGGGGGTTCCGTGATCTGTTGTGGAAAATTTTTAAAGTGGATTTGGTAAAAAAAGTTTTTAAAAACTTTAAACATCCCAAGGGGCACTGGGGAAGCGTCATTTTAAAAAAAGGGAGTATCAACCCTGCAATTCCCAACCCCCGGGCCTCCCTCAAAACTTTCATCTCAACAAGGAGAAGATGTCAGGATGCCCCCAAGGGCCGTTCATTGGAGAACTGCGGGCTGGGGGTGGGGGGTTTTCATGGAAAACAATCAGTGAACTGCACAATTGGCCTTTAGGAAGGGGGAAGAAGAAAATCTTTCTCAAAGAACCCAAAAAAAGTTTTTCATTTAAAATTTGGGGGGGGTCAAAAAAAGGGGGGGGCAGGGGAGACCCCCAAAAACGTGGAAGAAGGGGCCCCGTCAGATGAAACCAAAACCCAATTTTTTTGGCCACAATGCAAAACGATATTTTGGGGTAAAAGCAAAAGCCCCTCCCCTGAAAAACCCCCACCCCACTTCACAAGGGGGGGCAGTCATGGTTTGGGGGCCTTTTCTTCAGCGGGACGGGGGAAAGGTTTTTAAAATTGAGGGGGGGAAGGGGATGGACCCAAATCAGGACCATTTGGAAGAAAACCTGGGGAGTCGCAAAAGCCCTGAGGGGAGGGGCGGAGATTTATTTCCAAAAGAAATGATCCCAAACATAAAGCAAATCTAAAGGGGAAGGTTAACAAAAAAAACGTCTCAGGTGTTAAAAGGGCCGGGTCCAGTCCAGAGCCAAAATCCAATGGAGAATTGTGGGAAAGAGCTGAAAATGCTGTTCACAACGCTCTAAAACCAATTCACTGAGCTCCAAAAGTTTCAAAAGTTCTCCATCCAAACCTCACTGGATCCCCAGCCCCCAAACAACCCCGTTTTGGCCCCATCCAACCTCAGACTCCATGCTCCAAACGCTTACCCCAACCCCCTGGTCCAGCTGTTCCAAACCCCCTCCCCATCCAACCTCATGAGCTCCGGTTACAAAACGCCCTCATCAACCTAATGACCCTCCAGCTGTTCACAAACGCTCCCCACCAACTTCCTGAGCTCCAGTTTTTCAAAACGTTCCCATCCAACCTCCGGCTCCATGTCACAAACGCTCTCCTTTAACCTCAGGGGCCCCGCTTTTTAAAAACGTCTATCCAACCCATGGCCCCAGTGTTCCAAACGTTTCCATCCAACCCACTGATCCAGCGTTCACAAAAACGTTCCACCCAACCCTCCTGAGCTCAGCTGTTCAAAAAACCTCTCCACCCAACCTAGAGCTCCAGCCCCCAAAAGGAAAAGAAGGGGCAAGAATTTCGTCTTCGATGTGAAATGTTTAGAGACACCCCAATGCCCTGCAGCTGTAATCGCAGAAAAAAGGTGGCGCTCAAAAAAAAATTAAAAGGGGCCCAAAAATAATTGCCGCCCCACTTTTCTTTTTTTATTTTGTTAAAATTTAAAAAATACCCAATAAATTTCTTTTCCACTCCCCAATTGTGCCCCCTTGTTGTTGATTTTCCCAAAAAAAAATTTTTTAATTTTTTTTCTTTATTTTTAAAGGAAATTGGCAAAGGTAAAAAAGTTCAAGGGGTGAAACTTTCGCAAGGCACTGATCCCCCCCCCAAATGTAAGACCCCGGGTTTCATATTTTTTTAAAAATAAATAATTTTATTAAAAATCAAATAAAACAAATATAAAGTAAACCTACTTTTTTTTTTTCCCTGGTGCAAACCCCATCCTTCATTTACCAACCCCCCATAATTAGTCCTGCACCACCCCTGTATATTTTGATGTATAATGTTATTACATTGGTGTAGTACTGGATATCAAATAGAAAATCAAAAAATGCCAGAAGGAAGAAAAAAAGTGCTCTCTTGCTATTCAAAAAAAGGTTAACACGTTTATAGTCAAGTCAGAGACCCCTCAGTACATTATGTGGAAAACAAGCACTGCAGAGAGTTTGCATG
Source organism: Phyllomedusa bahiana (assembly GCA_025379985.1). NCBI lineage: Eukaryota > Metazoa > Chordata > Amphibia > Anura > Hylidae > Phyllomedusa > Phyllomedusa bahiana. The sequence goes on along the minus strand of JAODAL010030207.1, from coordinate 3,795 downwards.
GTAGCGCTAAATTAAAAGGGAATTCACACTTTTGCCCAAAGGGGTCAATGAAACCCCCCCTTGGGGATTGGCCCAAAATTAGGAATGATTAATACCCCATTCAATAGTTACCCCACGGGACACGCCATTGTGGGATTATGTTCCCTTTAAAGTCATTTGCAAAAGAACTCCTCTTCGCTTAAAAAAAAAATAAAGTAACTGGTAAATATCAGAGAAAAAAATTTACATTATGTAAAGGGGTTTTTCTTGAGAACTATCACGAGGGTAATTTATCCGGGGGACATTTAAAGGATGCTGTTTTGAGGGGTCTGCAACGTCGGCTCCCAGCTTTTGGGAAACCCACAACTAAAAATTAAGAGACCGGGAAATTAAAAACTTAATTTTTAATAATAAAATAAGGGGGGAGAAAAAAACAAGGACAAAAGCAAATAAAAAAAAGAAGGGAAAAAAAAACCAAAGGTAGAGACCAAAGGTGGAAAAACCAAAAGTCCCTAAAACCTGCCTTCCCCTTTACAAAAGGGGGAGCGCCCCGAAAAGGGCAGCCCTGTCAGGAACCTTACCTAAACAAAAGCAAATAAAGAAAATTCCTGCCCCAAAATATTCTGCCCCAACATTTTTCTTTTCCCTTAAAAACCCTTCCTCAGGGGACCAAGTGGGGAAAAAAATGTTATAACAAATATTACAAAAAGTCCAAGATAGCATAGGGCCCCCTAATTGAAGGGCAAAAATGGAACAAATAACCCCACAAATCAACCCCTGTTTATAGGGCAAATGGAGACAAAAAAAACTCCACGCTAAATGGGGGTGGTATGATTTTTTTTAAACCCCCTTTTTTTTTTTTTTTTTTTTTTTTTTGATGGGTGGGTGGTATGATTTCCCCTTCCCCAACCAACCTTAGTAAGACCAAAACACAACAAAAACCGGGAAAGGGTAATAAACCGAAGAAATTACAAAAATCCTACTCCCCTTAAAACCCCAAAATATGGGAAAAACCAAAGTGGGCCCACGACACCAAAGGGATATTCTCCCCGATAGCGTGGGCTTAGGAAAAGGGTTACTTCCACCTCCCGGGGTTTAAATGCTCCCTAAACAGTATATACCCCCCATAATCTGAGATTCGCTAAACGGCGAGATTTCTTAAAAAACGAAAGGTAGTAGGGTCAAAACCAATACAAGGCAAAAGTTTTATTTTAAAGGAGGTATGGTGAATTAGATTAAAAAAACCCCCCAAACCCCCTTTCATACTCACGACCGCACACCAATGCTGCAAGTTAGCTTCCAGGAAATATCCGGTGTAGTTTGGACTTTTGTTATTTTATTTAAGTATTATCTATTTTTCATTATCTGCTGTACAGTTGAAACTTTCTTAGGCTAAACTCCATTTGACTGGTTGTTCCTAACTGCCTTTGATAATACCTGTTGTGCTTTAAACTTATTGTGTGCGGACTTACCTACTGCACTTGTATCCCGGCGCTTGTCATTTTCGTTTGGCAGGGTTGCCTGGATACCGGTCAGCTGTGCGGTCATGTGACTAGGCCGCCGTGGCGAGCCCGGGAAGTACGGACGGCGTGCTTCTGCGCGCCGAACGATACTTAATGCCGGCGTGTGCGGCGTTAGACCGCAGCTGCCCTTCTAACAGGAGGAGAGTGGACTCTACCTTAGGTCCTTTTTGGAGACTACACCGGATATTTCCTGGAAGCTAACTTGCAGCATTGGTGTGGGGTCGTGAGTGAGAACGTGGGTTGTTGGTGGTTTTATATCTAATTCACCATACCTTCCTTTATAATAAGAACTATTGCCTTGTATTGGTTTCTGACCCTACATAACTCTTGCTGTTATTTAAGCAATCTCTGCCGTGTTAGCAGAATCTCAGGACTCTAGTGGTTGGTATATACTGTTTATGTGAGCACTTAAACACCGGATGGTGTGAAGTAGAGCCACTTTCCTAAGCCCACGCTAGTACTGGGAGTAATATCCCGTTGGTGTCTGTAGGCCCACATTCTGGGTGTTTCCAGTATGTTGGGCTATTAATGGGAGTAGGATTTTTGTAATTTGCTTCGGTTTATTATCCTTCCGGATTTCCGTGTGTGTTTTGGTCTTACTAAGTGATTGGGTTGGGAGAGGAAATCATACCACCCATCCCATCACTTTGCTGCAAAGGGGATTTAGTGGAAATCATACCACTCCCCATTTAGCCGTGGAGTTTTTTTGTCTCCATTTGCCCTATAAACAGGCTTGATTTGTGGAGTTGATTTGTCTCCATTTTTGCCCTTCAATTAGGGGGTCCATATGCTATCTTGGGACTTTTTTGTATATATTCTTGTTATAACATTTTTTCCACACTTGGTCCCCTGAGGAAGTGTTTTGAAGGACACAGAAACATGTTGGGACAGAATATTTTGGGACAGGATATTTCTTTATTGTAGGACTTTTGTGTTTAGGGTAAGGTTGCTGACAGGGCCGCCCTTTTCGGGGCGCATCCCATGTATGTATATAGGGTAAGGATAGGTTTAGTAGGGACTTTAGGTTTTCTCACCTTGGTCTCTACTCTTTGGTTTTTTTTCCCCTTCTTTTGTTTATATTGCTTTTGTCCTTTGTTTTGTTTCTCCCCCTCATTTAGTTATATTATTAAAAGTTAAGTTTTAATACCTGGTCTCTTATATTAGTTGATTTTTGATTTATCATGTATTGTCTTTCCGCCATCTACGAACCAACCCCCCCTGCTATTTCTGTTTCTGTATGTGGCACCACCATTTCTCCTAGGCAGCAGGCCCGCTGTCTAGGAGTTTTATTTGATTCTGATCTGACCTTTCTCCCCATATATCCAATCCCTTGCCCCTCCTGTCACCCGCACCTCAAGAATATCTCCAAAAACCGTCCATTTCTCACTGTGGAAACGACTCAAACTCTCATTATGCTCTTATTCTTTCTGTCTTGACTACTGCAACTCCTTGCTTATCGGTCTCCCTCTCTGCAAACTCTCCCCCTCCCAATTTGTCCAGAATGCAGCAGCCAGGTTTTTCCCTTTCTCTCCAGCCGCATACTGATGCCTCTACCCTGTGTCAGTCACTGCACTGGTTACCCATCCAGTACAGGATACAGTATAAAAACCAGCACCTCACCCTTAAAGCCACCACAAGCGCTGCTCCTCCCTACATCTCCCCCCTAGTCCCTTTTCTACCCACCCACCCGTGCTCTCCGCTCTGCTGATGATATCAGATACATCCTCAAATCCCAACCTCCCATGCCCCTACAAGATTTCACACGTGCGGCACCAATTCTCGGAATAGCCTACCGCGGGGCGATAGGCACATTCACAACCTCACCAGTTTTTTAAGAGGGCCCTAAAAATACTTTTTCTCGGTCTGGCCCACCAAGATCCCTAACTGCTAATCACCAAACATCTGTCACCTCCCTGCACTTGGCACTCACAGGCACTTATCTGTATATAGATGTACATCTGGGTGGCAGGTTCATCCATTTTTCATGTAAACCACCCCCTATTTATGAAACATGGCGGCCATTGTAAACCAAGCACTTTTACCGTATGTTTCACCATACACCCTAATAGATTGTAAGCTCTCACGAGCAGGGCCCTCAACCTTGGGTCCCCATTTGTAAATACTTTTAATGTGTAATGACTGTATGTTTACCCCCTTTAATTTTTAAAGTGCTGCGGAATTTTTGGCATAGAAATAAATTATATTTTTTTTATTTTTATTCTGGGGGTCCTCTTGAAAAGGGGTATCTTATTTGCGCAGTTTGATGTGTTTTGAAACCACCTCCCCCCATGAA
>JAODAL010030206.1:0-50330 GCA_025379985.1 Phyllomedusa bahiana | reverse complement strand
GGCCACTAAGCCTAATAATCTTCTGACACTTTTTAGAGAGCTTTTCAGAAAGTGCCCTCATTATCAGAAAAAAGCGGGGTAAAACTAAAAGGAGACACCATTGTGTACAGATAACACAGAATCCACCATCACAAGAGGAATGCCCACAGTTTCCCCCCCCTCCCCCCCTCTTCACAGTGAAAACTCTTCATACAAGTCTGGGGACGGGAATCTGTCTTAAGCTCCTATTTGCATGAATCTCCCGTTAAGTATCCCTCGACAGCTTTAAAGCAGGCAAACAAAAAATGTCCTTCCCCACAATCATATATAGCCCGGCCGAATAGAGAAACCTCCCAATCGGGAAAAATAAAAACCTGAGGGGAAAAAGCATAGGGATCGGGGGCCTTGTTTTAATTTAAGTAAAAAAAAAAATTTTGGCGACAGACCCCCTTAAATTTCTCAAAACACATCAGTCATCCATTCAAAATCCCATGAAATACAAAAAAGGGAATTTTCCCACACACGTGAAATAAAATTTTTTGGGTACTTATTAGGGTTACCGAGGAAAAAAATCCAAATATTATTTATAAATGTTCCATTCAGTTTCATTGTTTTTCAATGTAAAATACATCGCTGTTCAGACAAAAATTATTTTACATATTTTATTTGTGGTTTACGGATGCGTTAAAAAGGTGACGTACATGCTTAAATCTGTTTTTGCATTTAAAAGTAAAATAGCCCAGAAAATGTACCCAAAAATACAAACTGAAACTTTGGGGTATTTATTTGGATACTTTTCCCAAGCACATATGTTTACCTATTGTAAAAAGGGTTTTCCAACATGCTGTGTGCACAAACCCCAAAGCCTTAAATCGGGCCCAAAATTTCCCTTACTGCAACCCTTTCCAAAATTTTTCCCAAAGGGAAAAAATCAACTTCCTTGTACAGACGCTGAGTTTCCTCTGGGGTAGAAAAAAAGGGACTTCAATTCTTGAGGTGCTGAATCAATTTTTGGGGCAATGTTCAACGGCGGGTTAAACCCGAAATTTGGCGGATAGTTTTTCGCCCGCAGAAACGGCGTGTGTACGAGGGGGGGGGGCCCGGGCACTCACCGGCCCCCAATAGATTTTCCCTTTTCCTAGACCTAAATATGTTTTTTCCCTTTGGGCCCAAAACAGGGAGACTTTTTTTGGGTAAAAAAAAAATATATTTTTTTTTTAACCCGCCTGTCAATCTAAAGTTTTCAGACATGCAAATACCTGCTCAACAACTATTTTTACTTCAAAACCGTGTTTTTGCAATGTACTGCATTTGTAGAACATTTACGTATGCTCACGTAGCGGATTTGCACGCTGAAAATCGGCACACTGAAAAATGAAGTGCAATGTCAATTCAATGCAGAATCCTCACACTATCCGGAGACTGAAATGTCCTAAATTTTCAACATCAAATAAAACAACAAAAATTTAAAAAATCTGAAAAAAAACCTTTTTGGGGGGGGGGATTTTAAATGTGGTTTTCAGCACAAAAAAATCATTTTTTGAAAACCCCATCCCCTTAACCTTTCCACAATATTTTAAACCTCCAGTGGGTTTTTATTCCGGGTTTTGCTTAAAAAATTACGTTTGGAAAATATGCATTGGAAAACATGACGTGAATGTAGTTAATAGAAAACAACAAAGCCATTGGATGAAATTTAGCAAGAAACGATCAGTTGAGGCTAGATAAGCACCACACTTTCAAATTCAGTTTAATGTACAAGCCAAGCTGTTTACATTAAATGGATGCCTCTGACAGATGCTAAGAAGTGAAATCTGTCACCCTTTGGGTCTTCCTTTGGGAAAAAAGGGGCCTGTTGCTGCGTCATAGAATAGCGCAGGCAACTGCACTATTTTTTTTTTCTTATTTGTACTATACAGACGTATACTGGCTGAAAAAAGGGCCCAAAACCCACACACTTTTTGGCACCCCTTTGGCCCATTTTTTAATCCCTATGGTTTATTTTTGGGTTTATACACGGGATTTTTCCCCCTACACCATAACCATGGTCTGGAACTAGCCAACAGTTATCATCCGAAATAAAGTCAGCCAATGTTCTTCTAATAGTCACTAGAGAAAGGAACAATCCTTTCGAGAAGGAAAGTTATCACAATGTTCCCAGAAAGATTGTGTCCTTTGCCCCGATGTCGATCATATACTACCAGTTTGAACAACTATAACAGGCAATATGGACTAAAATGTCTCTCCAGATCATTCGTTCAGTAGTTGTTCTATTAATAACCCAATTCTGTTTGTATACTGCCCTTTAGCCCTTTGGGTCCCCCTTTGGGGTTTAAAGGTTCCCAGCCCTGGGAGGTTATTATTTCCCCCTTTCCCAAATTTCCCGGGTGGGGCCCTTTTTTGGGAAAAATGTTTTCAACCAAAAAATTTTCTACAAGTAAACCCTAACCTTATATGCTAGCTGTCTCTGCTTAGTTTTAAATGGTACGTCCTGTCTGGGGAACAACAAGCCCCCACCCAAACCCAAACCGCATTAAAATGTCTGGGCCCCTTTGCTTAAGTTTAAATGGTAGGGCCTTTCTGGGGGAACAAAAAAATCCCACCACCCCAAACCGGGCTTTTAAAAGGTCTACTGTCCTGCTTTTTTTAATTGGTACTTCCTGTCTGTGGAACAACAAGCCCCAGCCTTTCCCACCGCATTAAATGCCCTGGGCTGTTTCTGCTTAGTTTTAAATGGTACATTTTTGCCCTAATATTTTCGCCCACCTGTTTTTCCCATAATTTATCCGTTTTTATTTGTTACCTTCAATCCCAGATACTCCCCTTAAAAGTTTCTGCCTTTGCAGAGCTATTTGAAGCCCCCATTTTCCCGAACCTGAAGGCCCAAATGCCTTTTTGAACTCATCATAGTTGATTATTTTTTGGGCCGAGCGTGGTCTGGGCCCGGGGCCCTGGGGCCAAATTTCACGTGCCACATTTCAAAAGGGGGGGGCAATTTAAAAGGGGGCAATCCCCCCCCCCCCCCCCCCAAAAATTTAAACCCCCTAAAATTGACAGAAGGGAGAAGGGACTTTCGCCTTTTTGGAAGTTGCTACATTTTTTTTTGCATACCCCCTTTTTTTACCATCTTGCTATTACTATCAATTTGGGCAGCCACCCTGCCTCCTATCTTACCACCCTATCTTGCCCTCAGACAATTTAATTTCACTTTAACTCCTCTCCCCTTTCCCTCACCAAAGTACTCATCCCACACCTTTTTTCCCCCTTTTCCAACCCCCCCAAAACCCCCAGCTCACATTTTATTTGCACAAACGCCGCTAAAATTTTTTCATCACTGACCCACTGTGTCTCTTTTAAATTCTCCTTTTCTGGGCTGAAAGGGCATCTCCCCCCCCCCGGGCCCAAACCTTCCTTTACTGCTCTTTCCCCACCTCCTCCTAAAGCCTCCCATTGAAACCCCCCCCCCCCTTTTTTTTTATCCCCCCCCTTTTTTTTAAGGGCCCCCCCCCCAAAAAACCCCTTTTTGGAAATTTTTTTAACCTTTTTCCCCCCCCTCAAAAAACCCCCCCCAAAAACCCCCCCTTCCCCCCTTCCCCTTTGGGGGGAAAACCCCCCCCCAAAAAAAGGGGGAAAAAAAAAACACCCCCCAACCATTTCCCCCCCCCCCCCCCCCTTTTTCCCCCCCCCCCCAAAAAACCTTTTTTCCCCTTTTAAAAACCCCCCCCCCCCCCCGGTTTTTCCTTTTGGTTTTTCCCCCCCCTCCCCGAAAACCCCCCCGGGGTTTTTTCCCCCTTTTTTCCCCCTTCCCCTTTTCCCCCATTTTTTTTGGCCCCCCTTTTTTTTGCCCCCCCTTTTTTTGCCCCCCCCCCAAAAAAAACCCAAAGGGGGGCCCCCCTGTTTCCCAATTTTTTTTTTCCCCAAATTCCCCCCTTTTTTTGGCCCCTCTTTCCCCCTTTTTTTTAAACCCCCCCACAAAAACCCCAACCCCCCCCTTTTTTTTTCCCCCCCTTCCCCTCACTCCCCAATCTCCTCCCTTTTTAAACCCCTTTTCCCCCCCAAAAAAAATTTTAAAAACCCCCCCAAAAAACCCCCCAAAAACCCCCCCCCCCCCCCCCCACCCCTTTCCCCCTTTTTTTTAATTTTTTTTCCAAAGGGGGGAAAAAAAAAAACCCAAATTTTTTTTTCCCCCCCCCCCGGGGGTTTGAAAAAAAAAACCCCCCCTTTTAAAAAACCCCCCCTCCCAACCCTTTTTCCCCCCCCCCAAAAAAACCCCCCCCCCTTCTTCCCCCCCTTAAAAAAAAAAACCCAAAAACCCCCCCCCAAAAACCCCCCGGCCCCCCGCCCCCCCCCCCCGGGGGTTAAAGGGGGCCCCCCGGGGGGTTTTCCCCCCAAAAATTTTTTCTTAAAAACCCCCCAAAACCCCGTTTTTTTTTTTTTTTTTAAATTTTTTTTAAATTCCCCCCCTGGGTTTTTTTCCCCTTTTAAAAAGGGGGGTTTTTTAAAAATTTTTTCCTTTGGGAAAAAGGGGGGGGGGAAAAAAACCCCCCTTTTAAGGGGTTTTTCCCTTTTTTTTCCCCCCAAAAAGGTTTGGGGAAAATCCCGGGTTTTTTTTTTTCCCCCCCCAAAAAAAAAGGGGCCCCTTTTTTTTTTTTTTTTCCAAAAAAAGGGGGGGGGGGGCCCCCGGGGGGAAACCCCCCCTTTTTTTTTTTGCCCCCTTCGGGTTTTTTCCCCCCCCCTTTTTTTTTTTTTCCCCCCTTTTTGGGGGCCCCCCCTTTTTTTTAAAAAAAAAACCCAAAAAAAATTTCCCAACCCCAAAAGGGCCCCAAAAAAACCCCCCCCACCCTTTTTTAAAAAACCAAAAGCCCCCCTTTTTTAAAAGGGGGGCCCCCCCCTTTAAATTTTAAAAAAAATTTTTTTCCCCCCTTTTTCCCCCCCCTTTTTTTGTTGGGGGGCCCCTCCCAAAGGGGTGGGGGGTTTTTGGGGGGTTTTTTTTTTTTTCCCCCCCCCTTTTTAAAAAAAAAAATTTAAACCCCATTTCCCCTGGGGGGAAAATTTTCCCCCTTTTTTTTTCCCCTTTTGGGGGGTTTTTTTTAAACGGGGGGAAAAAAAAAATTTTTTTTTTTTAAAAAAAGGCTTTTTTTTAAAAATTTTTTGGGTTTTCCTTGGGAAACCCCCCTTTTCCCCCCCCCCCAAAAAAAAATTTTTTAAATTCCCCCAAAGGGTTCCCCCCCCCCTTTTTTTTTTTTTTTCCCCCCCCCCCTTTGGGAAAAAAAAAAACCCCCAACCCCTTTCCCCCAAAGGGGGGAAAAAAATTTTTTTTTAAAAAGGGGTTTTTCACAAACCCCCCCCCCTTTTTTTTTGGGGGCCCCCCCCTTTTTATCCCCCTTTTTTTCCCCTTGGTTTGGAAAATTTTTTTTTTTTTTCCCCTTTTTTTTTTTTTTCCCCGAAAATTTTTTTGGGGGGCCTTTTTGGGGGGGTTGGGGAAAAAAATTTTTTTAAAAAACCCAAAGTTTAACCCCGGGGGCCCAAAAAAGGGTTTTTTCCCCCTTTTTTGGGGGGAAAATTTTTTAAAAAAGGGGGGGGGTTTTTTTAAAAAAATTTTTTTAAAAAAAATTTTTAAAAGGGAATTCCCGGGGGGAAAAGGGGAAAAAAAAAATTTTTTTCCCCGGATTTTGGGGCCCCCCCAAGAATTTGGGGAAACCCTTTTTTTTCAAAATCCAAAAAGGGGGAAAAAACCCCTTTTAAACCCCGGGGTTTAAAGGGGGTTTTTTTTTAAGGGGGAAAAAGGGGTTTTTTTGGGAAAAAAACCTTTAAAAAGGGGTTTTTTTTCCCCCCGGGGGATTTTTAAAAAAAACCGGGGGAAAAAAAAATTGGGCGGCAATTTTTTTTTTTTAAGGGGGAAAAAAGGTTTAGGGAAAAAATTTTAAATGTTGGGAAAAAAATTTTTTTTGGGTTTTTTCCCCTTTTTTTTTTTTTTTTTATCCTTTTTTTTGGGGGGGAAAAAAAAAAAATTTTTTTTTAAAAAAAACCCCCAAAAACAAGGGGGTTTTGGGGGGGGGGGGCCCCCCCAAAAAAAAACCCCCCAAAAAGGGCCCAAATTGGGGGTAGGCTTAAAACCCCCGGAAAAGGGGGCCCCCAAAACCCCCAAAAAAGGGGGGGGAAAAAAAAAAGGGGTTTTTTTTAAAAAAAAGGGGGAAACCCCCCTTTTTCCCCCCGGGGAAAAATTTTTCAAGGGGTTTTTTGGGGGGTTTTTTTTAAAAAAAAAAGGTTTTTTGGTTTTAAAAAAAAAATTTTTTTTTCCCGGGGGGCCCCAAAAAAAAAGGGGGGAAAAAAAAAACAACCTTTTTTTAATTTTGGGGGGTTTTTTTCCCCCCAAAAAAGGGGGGGGTTTTTTGGAATTTTTTAAAAACTTAAAAATTTTTTTTAAAAAAAGGGGGGCCCCCCGGTTTAAAAGGGTTAAGGGGGGGAAAAATTTTTTTTTTTTTTAAAAAAGAGGCCCAAACCCCAAATTTTTGAACCCCAAAAAAGGGGGGAAAAAAATTTTTTTTCCCTTTTTAAAAAAGGGGGGGTTTTTAAAAAAAAACCCAAAAAATTTTTTTAAAAAAAAACCCTTTTTTCCCCCCCAAAATAGGGGAAAAATTTTGATTGGGTTTTTTGGAAAGAAAAGGGGGGTTCCCTTTTAAAATTTTAACCCCCAAAAAAAAAAAAAAACCCCCAAAGGGGGGGGTTAAAAAAAATTAAAGGTGGGGGGGTTCCCCAAAATTTTTTTAAAAATTTAAATTTTAAAATTTAAAATTTTAAATTTTAAAAAAAAAAAATTTTTTTTTAAAAAAGTTTTGGGGGGGGGGGGAAAAACCAAATTTTTTGGAAAGGGGGTTTAAACCCCCTTTTTTTTAAAAAAAATTTTTTCCTTTCCCGGGGGGGAAAAAAAAAAGGAAAATTTTTAAAAAAATTTTTTAAAAAAAAAAAAAATTTATAAAAAAAAACCCCATTTACCAAAAGGGGGGGGGGAAAAAAAGGGGCCCAAACCAGGTTAAGGTGGTTTAAATTTCCCCCCGGGGCCCCCCCGGGGGGGAAAAGGGAAACCCCCCAAAAAATAATTTTAAAAATTTTCCCCAAAAACCCCAAAAAAAAAAATTTTTCCCAAAGGGAAAAAGAAAACCCCTTTTTTTCCTTTTTTAAAAAAAAAAAAAAAGTTGGCCCTTTTTGGAAAAATTTTTGGGGGGGGAAAAAAAAGGGAAAGGGGGGGGTTTTTTAAAAAAAAAAAAAGTTTTAAAATTTTTTAAAATTTTTTTTTTTTTTTTTAAAAAAAAAGGGGGGGGTTTTTTTTGGGAAAGGGGCCCCCTTTTTTGGGGGGGGGGTTTTTTGGGCCCTTTTTTGGGGGGGGCCCAAAAACCCCCCCCATTTTAAAAAAAACCCGGGGGGGGGTTTTTGACTACAGATAAAATGTCAGTGACATCATGTTATGTGAGCAAGGAATCCATGGCCATCACATCACTATGTGGAATAGAGCATTAGTTACTGCAGGGTAGCTTGTTGGACTGTGAAAGACAGGATTTTTAAAATTGCTACTAGACTTAGGTTGTGCTCACACAGCGTAAATTTACAGGTTTAAATTTGCGCTTTAAAGTGAGCCTCAAAGTAGAAGCGCATTTTGAAGTTAAAGTGTGGAGTGAATTTACGCTCCACCATTGTTTCTATGGGTTAGTACTGCTGTATACATCTCAAGAACTGCCAAGGCATTTAAATTTACACCAGTAAAATATGTGGCGCAATTACGCTTGAAAAATGTGTCCTGTGAATGACAGTACGTATTCTACTTGAATGAGGGCTGCATAGAGCACTGTTAGGGTATGTTCACACGGCTTAAAATGCTGCATGTTTCAGTGCGCACTTTGCCGCGTATTGCGCTTAATACGTGGACGCAACTACGGTAATTCATAGCTCTCAAAGAGAGCTATGGATTACGTGTCGTCCCCCCGCGTACAATACGATCGTATTGTACGCACATGGGGAGAATTGACATGTCAATTGTTAGCGCTGAATACGCACCGCTGACAATGCATGTCTATATGGTTGACACCCCTCCTCCCCCGGTCAGTGCTTGGTTCCTAAACACCCGGTATATTGCCCTTAGAAGCATAATTTGGGCCATATTTCAGCGCAGAATACACCTCAAAATAAGCGTAAGTTTATACAGTGTGAACACAGCCTTAGGCCTGATTCACATCTGTGCTGTTCCATTTTTCTTTTCCGTAATAGAAACAAAATGTAAACGGTGCCAAATCTGTTATGCCACCAATGGTGACTATGGGGAAGAAAAAAAGACAAGTGGTCAGCACCTTCAATCAGCAGCACCAAACCTGAAAATAAATGGTGCCGAGTGCTGCTGATTCGTTTCTGTGTATTTGCACTGCAGGAAAAAAACTGTGCAGTGCACCCTTTTCACATTGTTTGGAGGAGCTGACCACTTTTGCCTTTTTTGGGTTGTGTGCATGGGGGAGTGGCTGCTTCCATTTTGGTCTTGCAGTCACACTGTCCATTCCCTTTATCCCCTTTCCAACATTGGGCATACAAGAACAACGTGCAGGCTCTCAAGTGGGGCCCGCACCATCGCACACCCCTTAGATGCCACTGTAAGGCCATGTCTATATGACACTGGGTTGTGGTTGGATTTTTAAGCAGATTCAGTAGTTAGAATCCGCAAATATCCAATTGTAACTAGTGCCCATTGACCGCAATAGAAAATCCGAACAGTAGTCTACAGAGCTCGGATTTTCTACTGTTGAATTTCTAAATTGCCGGGTTATAGAACATGTTCTATATTACGCCGTATCACAGTGCATTCTGGTACAGTTCTATATTACGCCGTATCACAGTGCATTCTGGTACAGTTCTATATTACGCCGTATCACAGTGCATTCTGGTACAGTTCTATATTAAGCCGTATCACAGTGCGTTCTAGTACAGTTCCATATTAAGCCGTATCACAGTGCGTTCTAGTACAGTTCTATGTACTCGGCCTGCCAAAAAATAGTGTCGCAGAAATGCGCTTAGAATTTGTATATTCAGTGTTAATCGGTCTCTTGGCATCTGCAGAGTGCTGCTGGTTCGTTTCTATGTATAATGACCGTCAGTCATTTTAACAGAGAAAGTAGTACATCATGATGCTAGCTTTACTGTAATCTTTATAGAACCTCTGCCACAGATGTGAATCAGGCCTCATCATTCTACAGTGGCCACAGTGGCTCCATCTTCTTGGCACTATGTCATTTACATAGAATATGTACTTAGCACCCAGCCTCTCATGGCATGTTGGTCACTCATGTGGTTGTCAATGACAACTGCCACCCCACAGCAACTGGAACTGAAAATAAATACATTTCTGGCCATTTAATCATTGGGCTATGTTCACACGGAGTCTTTTAAACCATATTGCAATACGCTCTGAAATACTGTCTGTAATTAGAGAGCTATGATTACCTGCCGTCTTCCCGGCCATGTATTGAATGCCGGCAGAAAGAAGTGTCTCTTCTTTCCAGTGTATATGCGGCAGGGATAATGAAAGTGAATGGGGCCGCCCGCCAACCCCCTTGCACTTTAGAAGAATGCATTGATTAGCGTGTTCTTCTAAACACACGGCGTCTTGTGGCGCCCAGGTACGCGCCACAAAACATCGTGTGAACATAGCCTTATGAGATAACGATCAATTGTGATTGTGACATTACAGGAGAGGGGGCTCTGTTTTCCCCATGATATACAGCACTGCTGATCGTGACTGTGGGATGATGGGACAAAAGAAAGTCATCTCTGTCAAGTTTACATAATGTTTTTCAGAAGTTTCTACAAGTTTTCTATATGTCTGAATGGGATTGCTTTTGCAGGAAGTGATGGATTACTGTAAACTCATTCTACATGTGCACATACCCTTCTGTCTCATCCACACAGCAATTTGCATCAGTATTTGTAAACAGAAACCAACTGTGGGTCCAAAACACAAAAGACGTTCAAATTTTTCCTTTCTAGTTTTACTCTGTTTATGTTCCACTCCTGGTATTGATTTACATACAGTTGAAACCAGAAGTTTACATACACTATATAAAAAGACACATATGCAGGTTTTTCTCTCTATCTGGCATGAAATCAAAATAAACCTTTAGGTCAATTAGGATTACCAAAATTATTTCTATTTGCCAAATGCCAGAATAATGAGAGAGGGAATGTAAGGCATTTTTATTATTTTCTGAAAAGTTAAAAGCTTACATACACTAGGATTACTATGAATTTAAACAATTTGGGACAGCCTATATGATGATGTCATGTCTTTGGAAGCTTCTGATAATTTTTTTTTAATGCATACCAGAATCACACTGCTGCTATGTGTAACATCGAGGGAAAGTCTAAAGAAATCAGCCAAGATATCAGGAAGAGAATTGCGGACTTGCACAAGTCTGGATCATCCTTGGGTTCAATTTCCAGATACCTGAAGGTGCCTCGTTCATCTGTACAAACAATTATATGCAAGTACAAACAAGATGGGAATGTCCAACCATCATACCGCTCAGGAATGAGACTGGTTCTGTGTCTCAAATATGAATGTGCTTTGATCCAACATGTGCATATCAACCCAGGATACTGTTGTTTGTACATTAGAAGTATGCCCTAACAGCTGCCTGTGTATGTAAAGACAGTAATGCATTGGAATACAGGTATTTCCGTTCATTAGAATCCATTAAAAAACATTAAGTCTAATGGTGAACAAGAAAACAGCAAAAAAAATACATAAGCATGCCAAGAAAATAATATACATAATTTTTGTATTGAGAACAGTTCAGATTAAGTCAAAAAGAATAAAAATACCAATTTAATTGTATTGTTACAATCTGTAAAATGAAGTGATTTAGAATTAAATTATGTTTTAACCCCTTAAACCGAACGCCTGAAAAGTAGTTAATGACCAGAACATTTTTTTAGTTTTTGCCTCCTTGCGTTTCAACAGTTGTAACTTTTTCTTTTTTCAATGACGCAGTTGGATGAGGCCTCGTTTTATTTGACACAAGTTGTACTTTATGGGGGAATAGTTTAAGTTCACTTATAAATAACTGCAGTATTTATTTATTTATTTTTTTTATCACACCATTCACATTTCACACTTAATAACTTGTTAGATTAATTATACAAGTTATTACGGTTGTTTGGATACCTAACGTGTAGGTTTTTTTTGTGTGTAATTTATGCACAATTATTTTTTATTAAATATTTATTTTTATTTTATTTTTTTTATTTTTTTACACTTTTTTTACTCCCATGAAGGGAGAACTGTTTTACATTTTGAAAATTTTATTTTTATACTTAGTAATTAGCATATTCATATATGCGAATACATTCAAATCTGTGTCATTTTGACACAGGCAGTGATCTGGACAGCACACAGTGCATCCTGGTCACTGGCTAAGTACACAGACAGCTCTGGGGCCACTCTAGGTCCCTAGGGCTGACTTTGCAGCTGTTCCCTGGGCTCTGTCGGGTCACCGGGTGTTCCGATCACCCGACAGAGCAGGGGAACCCTTTGATTGCGCAGCGGTAACGCACCACCACAATCAAAGGGTTAAAGCATCGGGTTGCAGAGGTTTCCTCCGCACCCCTGTGCTCGCAGGAGATGCTCTGGGATCAGGGCTGTGTAGTACAGCCCCGATCCAAGCGCAGCTGCGGCGCCAAGAGACGTCGCTGCAGACGAACGACCTGCACCAGCCGACGCCAAAAATCGGTGGGAGGTCCTTAAGGAGTTAAAGAAAACAATGAGTTAAATTTGGACTTTTTTATACTAAAGAATATAGTTCAATGTAAGTGGACAAAAAAAAGCTATGGCTCCATCAAATATGTAAAAGCAAAGACAAAAAATACACAGTGTCCTGAATAAGCTGCACCATTAAAGGGGTGTTGTCATCATGCTATTAAACAGTTTGCTCTTCAGACGCAGCTTCAAACTCACACTTCCTATTCAGGCTGTAAGCAAGTGTACAGCAGTAACTGTCATGTCAGTTCTGTTATTTCTGAGTCTGTTACAGAGACATTGGTGATGGAGGGGCTTAAACAGTAGGGCACAAGGCTACAGAGCTTTAACCCCTTACCGACATTTGACGTCTGAGTATATGTGTCGGTGAGAGGCTAATTGCAACTAACACCTGCCGGTAACAGCACGGGATGGAGACGGCTCCATCTTGTGCTGTTTAATCCTTTAAACGCTGCGGCAAACACGACCGCTGTCTATATGAATGAGAAGCAGTGCTGCTCTCTGTTCCTCACTCCGATTGGGGCTCCAATAACCCCCCTTTTGCCATTTTACAAATAAAAAACATAAAATAGTTATAATTGGTATTGCCACATCTAAAAAAGTCCAACCTATTAAAATATAACATAATTTATCCTTTATGCTGAAAAAAATCCGGTAAAAAAATTCCAAACGCCAAAATTGCGGGTTTTTTTTGTCGTTTCACATCCCCTAAACATTGAAACGAAATTAAAAAAAGTGCATGTTTTCGAAACTGGTTCCAAAAAAAAATTACACTTCAGACCACAAAAAAAAGTGATCCTCACTCAAGTCCGTACGTAGAAGTACAAAAAAGTTATTGGTCGCAGAAAATGGCACCGTGGCAAAAATTTTAAAAATAGAAACCATTTTTTTACGGTACCAAAACATATTGAAAACCTTACATGTTCGGTATTGCTAGATTCATATCAACATGTAGAAAACAGACTACACATTTATACCGAAGATTGAACACCGTAAAAAAAACTCCGGCAAATATAGCGCAAATAAGTTTTTTTGTTTTTTTCACATTTTGCCCCACTTAGAATTTTTGGGTGGTTTCATAGTATATTCTATGGTGCGTTGATTGACACCATTACAAAGTACATCTTGTCCCGCAAAATAAAAGCCCTCATATGTTTATGTACGTAGGTGGAAAAATAAAAAAAAGTTATGGCTCTGGGAAGGTGGGTGGGAAAAACAAACATAACCAAATGCAGAGTAAAATCTGCAGTACATTTGTAACAAAATCTTCACCTTTTGACATGCAGATTTTATTCAGTGAGCATTTAAACATATTAAGGGTATGTTCACATGGCGTAATTTCGCCACGCATTTAGCTGCGTATTTGCACTCTAATACGGGTGAGATGCCCACCGAAATTACGGTAATCCATAGTTCTCATAGAGAACTATAGATTACACCTCCTCTCCCTGCTCGTACAATAGTCGTATTGTACGCACAGGGAGATAAGTGACGTCAATTATTCGCGACGAATATGTGCCGCGAGTGATGAATGTCAATGGGGCCGGCGGGCTGCTGGCCCCTCCGTGCCGCGGGAGTGCACAAGTATTAGTGCTGTATGCACTGTAGTACATTGTGTAAACATACCCTAAGGCTATGACTCGATTGTTATGAAAGTGTTTTTCTTTTTCTGCAACCGATGAAAAAACGACTGAAAACGATCTCACAGATGTAGTCTTCACAGAACGTTTTTTTTTCTGCTACTGGTTGTTTTTTTTGAGACGTTGCAAAAAAACGCCAGAGGGCAGAAAATTTACTTTTGAAGTCTGTCAACTGCCAGATGGTTTTTTGTGCATCTTTTTACAGCAATCCACATCAATTTAATGCTGTGCATTTCTGCAAGAAAAAAGCAAAAAAAACCACAACACGTGCCAAAAAAAGTCATTTTTTTGAGCTGTTTTTGACATGCACTAGACAAAAAAACCTCAGTTTTATGAACAGTTTTAGGATTTGGTTTTCAGTGAGTTTTTTTTTTTTTTACCAATGCCGTGTAGACTGACAGCTGCAAGAATAATTATTAATCCCAGTAAGAAATAAAATAGCCTTTATTGATATGCATTAAAAACTTGAAACCATGTATAGATACCAAACTGGATACTCAAAGATATATGGTACTTAAATCCACCTTAAAAGGCTAACAACCCTGTTGAAATAAGGTAAGACTTAGATTACTATATCAACATATGGATCAAAAAAGACATACGGACCAAGAGAACATATAGCAACGCGTTTCTAGCGCTTCCGTAGTGTTTTTCATTAGGATTCATATCCCAAACATACACCAGAAATAAAAACCTCCCAGAAAAGGCAGTTCAGGCTCAAAAGGAGATGGATATAGGTGTGGTTATGGACAATGTTCTCTTGGTCCGTATGTCTTTTTTTAACCATATGTTGGTATTGTAATCGAAGTATTACCATATTTCAATAGGGTTGTTTGCCTTTTAAGGTGGATTTAAGTACTATATATCTCTGAGTATCCAGTTTGGTATCTATATATGGTTTCAGGTTTTTAATGTATATCAATAAAGGTTGTTGTTTTATTTCTTAGTGGGACTTATACCGTAATTATTCTGTGAGCTGTATTGATTAATCCTAGACTGCCATCTGTATACTTCTGTGAGAAGCCATGTAGACCTAGCCT
The DNA here is from genome assembly GCA_025379985.1 of Phyllomedusa bahiana. Taxonomy (NCBI): domain Eukaryota; kingdom Metazoa; phylum Chordata; class Amphibia; order Anura; family Hylidae; genus Phyllomedusa; species Phyllomedusa bahiana. The sequence continues at coordinate 35,877 of JAODAL010030206.1, read as the reverse complement.
AACTGTCTGTGAATCAACATTTTTCTATTCCTGTCTGGGGATACCTGATTTGTCAACATTAAATCCCTTAAAGATCAATGAGGCTATTCATAGAAAATCTACTCTGTTTCTGTAAAAACAGAACGTACGTATTATGCTGAAGTTCTCAGGGCGTATCCTGGTAAACAGACCTAGTGCTGCTTAGAAGTTCACAGGAAGTGCTGAGAATGGGATTTGATGAAATAGTACTCGCACAGTGCAGTCTTATCAATGATGGAAGGTACTTAATGACAGGACAGGTTTACTCTAATGTTGATATGACTTTGTTACAGCTATTCAGATGATAGCATTGTAGGTAGCCTAGCAGCCTGAGGGCTTGTTCACACAAGAGGTTTTACAACACATGTGTAAGTTCACCCTCCTTAATGATCCCAATGCTTTCAGGTTCTTCTGGTGCAATCCAGTGATATAAATGGTGTGAGAATGCAGATAACGGATGTCAAGCAGGCAGGTACACTTGGATAGATGATGTAGATTGGCCTACTGGTGGTGTTGCTGAGAGATGTAATGCACTTGCAACAATGTAACTGCAGAGAGTTTTCAACTTGGGGTCTTTATAGGCTTTACTAACAATATTTGTCTCGCGGTATGTTCACGCGGGGTAATTGCCGCATATTTGCGCTCTAATACGGGCGAGATACGTGCTGAAATTACGGTAGCCCATAGTTCTCATAGAGCATTATGGATTACGCCTCCTCTCCGCGCTCGTACAATAAGATCGTATTGTACACACGGGGAGATAAGTGACCTGTAAATTACTTGCGGCGAATACACGCCGCGTGTAATGAATGTCAATGGGGTCGGTAGGCTGCCACCACCCCATCCCCCTACGCCGCGGGAGTACGTGCATATTATTGTGAGCTCCCGAAAGACACGATGTACTGCGGCGCCTACTGTATGCTAATTTTTAAATAACTAACATTTTATTGCATGAAATAAGTATTTGATACATAAGAAAAACAGAACTTAATATTTGTTTGCGCTTACAGAGGTTAGATGTTTTCTGTAGTTCCTGACCAAGTTTACACACACTGCAGCAGGGATTTTGGCCCACTCGTCCATAAAGATCTCTAGATCTTTCAGGTTTTGGGGCTGTCGCTGGGCTACATTGCGTTTCAGCTCCCTTCAAAGATTTTTGATTTGGTTCATGTCTGTAGACTGGCTAGGTCGCTCTAGGACCTTGAAATGCTTTTTATTTAACCACTGCTTAGTGGCCCTGGGTGTGTGTTTTCGGCTCATTGTCCTGCTGGAAGACCCAGCCACAACCCATCCTCAAAGCTCTTACTGAGGGAAGGAGGTTGTTGGCCAAAATCTCGCGATACATGGCCCCATCTCTTCTCCCTTCAAAACAGTGCAGTTGTCCTGCTCGCTTTGAAGAAAAGCACCCCCCAAAGTATGAGGTTTTCACCACCATGCTTCATGGATGGGATGGTGTTCTTGAGATTGTACTCATCTTTCTTCTTCCTCCAAACACAGCAAGTGGAGTTGAAACCAAAAAGTTCTATTTTGGTCTGACCAAATGACCTCCCATGCCTCTTCTGGATCCTCCAGATGGTCATTGGCAAACTTAAAACGGGCCTGGAGATGTACTGGCATGAGCATGGGGACCTTGCGTTCTCTGCAAGATTTTAATCCATGACGGCATAGTGTGTTAATAATGGTTATCTTTAAGACTGTGGTCCCAGCTCTTTTCAGGTCATTGACCAAGTCCTGCCATGTAGTTCTAGGATGATTCCTGACCTGTCTCATAATCTTCCTTAGCCCATGAGGTGAGATCTTACATGGAGCCCCAAACTGTGGAAGATTCACAGTCATCTTCTGTTTCTTCCATTTTCTAATAATTGTGCCAACAGTTGTTATCTTCTTGCCAAGCTGCTTGCCTGTTGTCCTGTAGCCCATCCCAGCCTTGTGCAGGTTTTCAGTTTTGTCCCTGGTGTCCTTAGACAGCGCTTTGGTCTTGGCCATGATGGAGAGGTTGGAGTGTGATTGATTGTGTGTGGACAGGTGTCTTTTATACAGGTAATAAGTTCAAACAAGTGCAATTAATAGAGGTAATGTGTGAAGAGTATGAGAACTTCCTAGGGTGCTTTCACACAGTGCAGTTTTAACTGCACTCCAATTAAACTGCCTTTATTACCAGCAAGCTTCTTTTAGTTGTCTAAATTGTTCAGAAAGGTGTTTCAAGTAAGTAAACAATTACTGTTTTTGAAGTCTTGTGGATTAGACACACTTTAATTGATTACTCACTTTCCAAGCAGTTTAGATAAGTGAAAGAAGATTGCTGGTAATAAAGGCAGTTTAATTGGAGCATAGTAAAAACTGCACCAAAACTGCGCTGTGTGAAAGCTCCCTTAAAGAAAAACAAGCAGAATTCTTGCTGGTTGGTAGGTGATCAAGTACTTATTTCATGCAATACAATGCAAATTAATTTTTTAAAAGCATACAAAGTGATTTTCTGGATTTTTTTTGTTTAGATTCTGTCTCTCACAGTTGAAGTGTACCTACGATAAAAATTAAAGACCTCTCCATTCTTTGTATGTGGGAAAAGTTGCAAAATCACTTACTTTTCCCACTGTATAACCTTTTTATTTTTCTATTGGCTGCAGCAAAACCAATTACATCTTGGTTTTGTTTTTTTTAATTTTCCATAGATAGAGATTTTGTTAGGGAAAAATTGGATTATTATTTTTTTTTTTTTAAACATGTTCTGATTTAAACATTTTTTTAGTAGTATTGCTAATCTCGCTAACAGACTTAAACTTGCAATCTTTTGATTGCTTATATAATACACTGCATTAATTAAATATAATGAAATCCACTATGGGTGACATGTATAAATCCTGGCACTGACAGGCTAGCTCTAAATCGCTTTAAGGTAGTGTAGAATGCGCCAGAATGTATGAACCTGTTCTTCTGCAGGTCACACATACAGGCATATTATGGTTCCAATACGACAAGTCTGGCTCAGGCAGACCACCCTTAACCTGGTCGACTATTCTAACTGTTCTGTGCCTAGACTAGGGGCCACATGTATGAAACTGCTTAGGTCTAAAACTCACTTTTTTTGCCCATAGTAACCTATAGGCAAAAAAGTAAGTTTTAGACCTAAACAGGTTCATACATGTGGCCCTTGGTGTCAAAGAATCATAAATGTGTCTACTTCGATGAATGTGGTGTGACACGCCCCCAGATCGCCCCCAAATCTTTGGCGCATTAAAAAGTGTCTTTGGTTCATTTCAAAGGCACTGATTGCCAAAGTTTGGAGTGCACCTGTTCATACATTCTTTTTGGCTCAAAGTACATCAGGAAACTGGTCCAGCCCCGTTCATACATGTTGCCCTATGTGTCTATGTAACACTGCCAGGCACCCTACTGAATACTACCTGTGGCAGGGCCTAAAAAGCATGCAAAAAGTCAGATTTGGAAGCCTTTCTTAGGTCCCCATCTACCATATAAACACATTGGCTCCCTGGGAACTCATTGCCGGGGGTGCCAGTGGGGTGAGAGAGGGAACCCGCTGTCCCTAAAATAACTGAGATGCAATGGTCACTATTTATTGTGGCATTTGTGGGATTAAACTGCTCGGATCTGAGGCATGGACACTCTAAGCCATTTGAGCAGGGTCCTGGCTGTCATTAGACACCTGAGCCCCCCGCTTCATGCAACACAGGACACTGATGCCAGCTCATTTTTGCCACACTGATAAAAGACTGTTGTGGTCCTTAAGGGGATAATATGACTCGCTGCACAGTAACAGTATGCATCTTTGGCAAATTGACCATGTTTACAAGTTGCAAAACATTTGATATTGTCGTATGGAGCTTAGAAAACCCAGCTGTGATTTTTACCATTACCAAGGATGTGACAGTGTGTGTTTGTAAGTTTATTTTTCTAGTTTTTAGCTTTGACACAGCATGGCAGGTATTCCAGTATTCTGTAAATATGGGACTGTATAAATTATAAAAAGGAATTGCATGGTTATATTTGCTCTATATTTGTTTTATTTTGGGATTATATGGTGGCATGATTACGTTGCATAGTAGTAAAATGATATTGTTATACATGATTATAGGTGTTGTTATATTGGCTGTGTGCGTGCACAATCCTAGAGAAAAAATATGTTGCCATGCTCCAAGAGATGTCATATTGTGACAGTACTATAAGGGGCCGTTCACACGGCACAGGACAAATACCGGCCGGTTTGCCCGCCGGTATTTGCCCTGTTTTGCGGCCGTCCTCACATGGAAAACCGGACGGAAGATTGTGCATGTACACTGTTTTTTCGCCGGACCGCCGACGTCAAAACAGTCGGGCGGAGATCCCGTGCAGTGGGGTCTGCTGCACTGGTTTTCCATAGTGCCCCGTTCTGCTCATTTTCGGACAGTTTTTCAGGCGGTCTGAAAAACCGCAAACCGCCTGAAAAACCAGCCGAAAACCTGTGCAGTGGGGACGTGCCCTTAGAGTGGTATATGGAGGCACCATAAGGTAACAAACAAAGTGCCTAAAACTGCAGTATAGAGCAATAGAAACTGGGTGTCATGTATGAAAGGGGCTGTGGCAGAAGTCTGGCGTCTTTTCATCCCGAAGACTAGCCCCGTTCGCTATATTCATAATCAGACGCACTTCAGTATCAGGCGCATTACAAAGGTCCGCAGCACTTTATAATGCTCCTGAGATGGGGAGGCATGCTGGAGGCGTGTCACACTACAACCGTACGAAGCTACAAATGTATAGCTTCAGTACTGCAAATCCAGGCGCATTACTGCTGGAACAGTTAGAGCACTTTTGCGCTAGAATTAACCTGATTTGTGACCCGCAGTAGACCAGGTTCATAGATTCAGGCGCATTCTACACTACTACACTACTAATGTGCGCAATAAAATTGGCATCTGGTTGCCAAAAATGATACATGTCGCCCTATGTGCTGCAAAACAGGTTTGAGTGAATCCTGATGATGAAGAATAACTTTGCACCTTATAGTATTTTTATTTTCATTGGAAGAAATTGTTTAGGTTGGGAGTTGAGCATTAAGTTTTACTGAATGTGCTTCATTTTTGATTCATGAATGTTCATAGCAAGACATAGCGGTTCTTTGAGGCAAAAACAGTCTATAGTTTTGTTAGCTTCAGAAATGCAGCAAGTTACCCTCAAACTGCATGCACACCTCAACCACTATTTTTAATTATTGTTTTATACTTTTTTTCTTATAGTGACATTTGTATGACTTGGGTCGGAATGACCGAAATGTGACTGTCTTTCACTTATCACTGTACACATGGAGCTCACTTCGGATGTGTATTAAAAACCATTTAACGTTTATCTAATTGTTTCCTATGGTGTACTGTTTGAATATGAAGCACCTCAACCACTATGACCATATAGATGCTAATAAGGATGCCCAAAAAATCTGCTTAATAAGCTCCAAAAATTTCAAAGGGCATTGTAGGCGAATGATTAAAGGAAATAAGAGAACACGAATACTTTGAATCTTCTTTTGATTTTAGGAAATTATAATAGGAATCTGTCACCAGGTTTATGCTGGTGACAGACCAGTGAACTTTTCTTGACTAGAATATTCAAGATATGGAATATTACTTTTATATTATCTTTTTTCTTTTCTGGAAAGCCTATGGACAAGTTGGCCATGTCCTGAAGGAACCCTAAGTATGGAAGAGATTTTGTAGGAAAAAACACCGACTTTCTGCTATTGACAGAAAGATCGATATTTGTGAACAGTTGAAAAACTTTGTCCCTCTAACGAGGCAAAGCTTCTGCATTTGAATAGAACAATAGAAGATCAAACCAGTTACTTCTTAGAGTCTTACCTAAGAAAATATATATGGGGTGTTTGACAGGCCAAAAACCAGCACACTTCATTGGAACACTGAATTTAATCCTGCATCTTTGCTACTATTGAATTACCATGAAGCACATTTTCAAGTCATCATATTCTGGAGAAGGGTCTGGATACATTTCTAGATGTAATATAACAAGTTCTAGTGACCAGGATTCTGGAGAAGGGTCTGGATACATTTCTAGATGTAATATAACAAGTTCTAGTGACCAGGATTCTGGAGAAGGGTCTGGATACATTTCTAGATGTAATATAACAAGTTATAGTGACCGGGATTCTGAAGAGGGGTCGTTGATCCAGGGATTTATTCTGATTGCCAGATTGGAGTCAGGAAGGAATTTTTTCCCTAACATGAGAACAATTGGCTTCTACCTCATGGGGGTTTTTGCCTTCCTCTGGATCAACACTTTAACACTTTAGCAACACTTTAGCAAAATGGGCTGAACTGGATGGACGTATGTCTTTTTTCGGCCTGACAAACTATGAAATTATATCAACGACTCGCATTCTGACAAAATTTCCTACCATTGTTTCTATAAATACATGGAAAAGGAGCAGGACCATGGTTTTCCCTGAGACTTTCTGAATATCTGAATTTTGAAAGGAGCCTCTCACAGAAGTAGATGCTCTGGAGATCCTTCTGTTTTGTTTTGCACAGGACATATACCTGCCCTTAGTCTCACTAATAAACTAAATGCCAGAAAAACTTGAGTCTCCAAATTGAAAACTTTTATAAGACTTGAGGCAAGCTCTGACATCTCCACCAAAGTGAGCCAGTGAGCCTTTCTTCCAATGAACTTCTGCTTAATGGTTAAAGCTGCTTTGCTAGCTGGCTTTAACATTGCTGATTTAGAAAGCAGTTACTGAGCTAATAGCACATAACACTCTCCCTCCTTATATTTTGGTCAGTACTGCGTTAGAATTTGTATGCTAAAACTAGAAGGAAGTCAAAAATTTTGAAGAAATGCTAATTTTTACATTATATGTTTTCTATGGGATTGGTACTATGGTTTTAGTTTTCTGTGGTTTTGGTACTGATTTTGGCTTAAAAATACTAATGGAAAATACTAACCGAACTACTGCAAAATACATGTGAATGTGACCGTAGTAAGATATACCATTATAGTTATACCGCCTTCCCGTCTTTGTTTTTTTTTTTTTTTTTTTTACACTTTGATGGATTTTCTGGTTAGTAAAAAGATCTCTAAACATCTACAGAATACCTGGAAGCAGGTAAATGTTAACTATAGGTAAGCTGCTATATGTTATTTGTCCCTAGTAAGATGTATTACAATCTTTGAAGATCTATAGACTGATATATTTTTTCATTTATATGTAGCAAAGAAAGTGTCTTGTCTTTGCGTCTGAGTTTGGTGATTAACTATCTTATCGCTCACAATCCTTCTTGTCTTGCAGAGTACCTAATTTCCCCACTAGCTTCAAAAGCAGTTCCATTTCAGAAGTGAGCAAAGAGGGAAGGACGCTGACCTATACAAGCTGAGCAGTTATGATGACAGATAACTTGGGTGATAACAGCAGGCATGTGACAGCTATCAGCGTAAGGTAAATATTCAAATTATGCCATAAACTGATAATGACACCTAGATCTGTAAAACATTGTATAATCCATAAAAAAAAAAAAGCTTTGATGGCCTTGACCAGTGTTTAAAAAGTAAGCTAATTCGTAGGTTTGTAGTAGTATGAATATTGTATTGAATTCAGTATGAGATCTTGAGTTCTTTATCCAGATATAATAAAGTGTATCAGATTTTTATGTTTGTAGAAATATCTGTTTTCTCATCAACAAATGATAGTTTTAGTTAGGATGTGCAACAACCTAGATAAAAACATCAAGTTACATTCTATACAAAATAAAGAACAATTTTACTGATAGGCCTCGTTCACACGGCTTATTTCAGAACGTATTTACAACGGATTTCCGATGTAAATACGTTCTGAAATCAGTTGAAAATCAGTTGCAAATACGTGCCACTAAGTGTGGCACGTATTTTTAACTGATTTCCCGACGTATACACCATCTACAATCCTTTTTGGTGGTGAATCCGTCCGGAAATAATTGACATGTGAATTGTTTTTCCGTCCGGATTGCCGTCGTCAATCCGCGGCGGCAATCCGGAACGGAACTACGCGTCGTGTGAACGACGAGCCGTATTTTCTATTGAAATCAATAGAAAATAGGCTGTGACTTATTTCGGACGGATTTGCCGACGGATTGACGATCGTCAATCCGTCGGCAAATACGCGGCGAAATAAGCCGTGTGAACGAGGCCATACAGTGGTCCCTTGAGTTGCAGTGGCCACTTGTTACATAATTTTACACTTAGGGTATGTTCACACGACGTGCTCTGTCTGTGTGAACATATGTTATTAGATGTGTGTTAGGATCCGTCTGTTGGACTCTAAATGGACCCAAACACGCATCTAGCAATGAGCAGTGTGATTACGTTGCTTTCAATGTAAAACACGCATCGTTGTTCAGCCGAGTGATCGCCGATGCGTGTTTACTTGGATCTTTCGGATCCGTTCTAAGAATTGATATGTCAAATCTTGATCGGAAACGACGCAGCAGGCACCCTATTTATAACTATAGGGTGTGATCCTGCTACAGCCAAAATTCATCCAAACATGCACCTGTGTGTTGGATGTGTTTGGATCCGACTGACGCTGCATTTTTGGATGCGATTTTCGGATCCAAAATTGAATCCAAAAATACTGTGTGAACATAACTTTAGAGTAGTATTTCCTGGGCCATATTGAAGGGGTTGTCCAACTCCAAAAACATAAAAAACAACTAGCAACAAATGAAAGAATGAACAAAACAAAAAAGTACTACCTGTCCATCCTGCTTTGAAGCTCCACCGACCACTCTGATCTTTGCTTGCTTCCAGTAGGCTTGTAACCACTGCAACCAATCGGTGGCCTCCACAGTCTGGTACCTTTCCATCACTACTGAGGAAGTGAATGATGTGTTTGTCGATGTTAGTAGAATGGCATATGACCACTGATTGGGTGAAGTGGTTATGTGCCTACAAGAAGGAAACCGAGACTGGATCAACCACAGAAGGTCCAATATTGAATCAGCAGTTAGTACAAAGATGAGTAAACATTTATCTTTTTTTTTTTTTATACCATCTGGGACTAGTTGTAAGTTTTTGGGTGTAGTTGGACAACCTCTTTGACCTGAAACAACATTTAACTTACACTCACCGGCCACTTTATTAGGTACACCATGCTAGTAACGGGTTGGACCCCCTTTTGCCTTCAGAACTGCTTCAATTCTTCGTGGCATAGATTCAACAAGGTGTTGCAACGATGCTCAATTGGTACCAAGGGGCCCAAAGAGTGCCAAGAAAATATTCCCCACACCATGACACCACCACCACCAGCCTGAACCGTTGATACAAGGCAGGATGGATCCATGCTTTCATGTTGTTGACGCCAAATTCTGACCCTACCATCCGAATGTCGCAGCAGAAATCGAGACTCATCAGACCAGGCAACGTTTTTCCAATCTTCTACTGTCCAATTTCGATGAGCTTGGGCAAATTGGAGCCTCAGTTTCCTGTTCTTAGCTGAAAGGAGTGGCACCCGGTGTGGTCTTCTGCTGCTGTAGCCCATCTGCCTCAAAGTTCGCCGTACTGTGCGTTCAGAGATGCTCTTCTGCCTACCTTGGTTGTAACGGGTGGCTATTTGAGTCACTGTTGCCTTTCTATCAGCTCGAACCAGTCTGCCCATTCTCCTTAGACCTCTGGCATCAACAAGGCATTTCCGCCCACAGGACTGCCGCTCACTGGATGTTTTTTCTTTTTCGGACCATTCTCTGTAAACCCTAGAGATGGTTGTGCGTGAAAATCCCAGGAGATCAGCAGTTTCTGAAATACTCAGACCAGCCCTTCTGGCACCAACAACCATGCCACGTTCAAAGGCACTCAAATCACCTTTCTTCCCCATACTGATGCTCAGTTTGAACTGCAGGAGATTGTCTTGACCATGTCTACATGCCTAAATGCACTGAGTTGCCGCCATGTGATTGGCTGATTAGAAATTAAGTGTTAACGAGCAGTTGGACAAGTGTACCTAATAAAGTGGCTGGTGAGTGTATAACACTAGTTGTTGGAAAATCTAGCCAACCAACATAGACTTTTCACTGGTAAAACTCATGTAAATCAGTGCATCATATTAGAGACAAGTAGCACCATTTGTGAAATGACATACTTCTGAGCTGTATGCATTGATTGGTTGCCTGTTAGAGCTTCTCTACAGAACAGTAATCCTGTACTGGTCTCTAGATGTAACTGCACGGACCATTGCACGGCCCATTACATTATTTATATATAATTAACCTCTTACTGACATTTGACTTAAATGTACGTTATGGTATTGGTAAGGAGGTATGGAATAGCTGCACCCTCTCCACATACACTGGAATCTGGCTCTTTAGTTACAAATGGCACTTACCTTCAGCAGCTGGAACAAGACAGAATTCCAATCCCAGCCATTTAACTACTACTTCAACTAGACCATGACATCTGGGAAGTTATACAGGAAAGGTTTAAAAGCTCAAAACTGATCCTTTTTCCAATTTTAAAAATAAATGAAAACCGTAAGTATCCCGAAGTCTGTGAAAGCCTGCTCCACTTAAACATTGACCCAACTTAGTCAGTGCTGTTTAAAAAAAAAAAAAAATACAACCCCAAAAAATAATATTTAAAACTGATGAAAAGTCTCATAAATCCCAAAATGGGACTAAGAACTAACAATCAGCCATCAGGCAGGTCTGTAGACAAAAAAGTAAAGATGCTATCAGTCTTAGAAGATGTATAAAATAAAAATAGTATTTATTTATGTCTTAAAAGTAGTAAAACAACAAATATACATATAATATTTTACCAAAGTAAGTACTCTTCTCACATTTTTGTAAATATTGCACTTAATCTTTTTATGGGACAACACTGAAGATATGACACTTTGATACAATGTAAAGTAGTCAGTGTACAGCTTGTAAAACATTGCAAATATAGTGTGCCTTCAAAATAACGTAACACACAGCCATCAATGTCTAAACTGCTTACCACAAAAGTGAGTACACCCCCAAGTGAAAAAGGACAAATTGTGCCTAAAGTGTCAATTTTTTTTTGCTGCCACCATTATTTTCCAGAAACTGCCATAACACTCTTGGGTATGGAGTTCACTTGAGCTTCACAGGTTGCCAATGAAATCCTCTTCCACTCCACCAACATCACAGAGCTAGTGGATGCACAATTGCTTTCTTTGTCAGTTTCAACCTCGGAAATAATTTTTATGGATTTCCCAGTACATTATATGTCACAGTAAATAGTACTATTAACCCCTTAACGACCTGAGAGGGGTTTTGCGTCTCCCAATACTGTAGCTGTAGTTAACAGCTCTTTTCCTAGAGCAGTCTCTGTAAGTGCAAGGAAGAGCAGTAAACCTCCAATTCTCGGCGCTCAGACCCTTGATTGCCGCGGTGCATGACCGCAGCATAATCAAAGTGCATTCCCCTGCTCCATCGGGTGATTGGGACTCCTGGTGGCTAGATGGAGGCAGGGGAGCGTCTGTACAGTCAGCCCTGTAGACCTAGAGTAGCACCCGGGCTGTCTATAGTGAGCCTGCATACAGTGCTGCCCTGTCTGCTGCCTGTGTTATACTGACACAGATGATTATGTATTAGCATACATGAATATGCTAATACATTACTAATTGTAAAAAAAATTGTACAATCGTTATCCCTTAATGGGATTAAAAGAAATAAAAAAAAATGTAGAAAAAAATATAAAATAAGTAATAAAATAAAAATTAAATATTTAATAAAAAAGTTATTGTGCATACATTAAAAAAATAAAACCCTTCACATAGTTGGGCACATTTATCAAGACAGTTGTGCCAGAATTCTGGCACAATTTGTACCAAAAATAACATCTTACAGGCTTTACACCACAGTCACTATGTGTTTTACACACTTCTGTGCCTCGTCAGTAAAAGGGCGACAAAAATGTGCCCGAATTTTGTTGTGGTTAGTGGCAGAACAGTAAGTCAACTTTAAAGATGGTAAAGTACAAAATTTAGACTTCACAGTTCTAACCTGCACCAGATTTATCAACACTATGATAAATGTGGCGCACTGTCAGTCTGTCTAGTCTAACTTAAATGGTTAGACATTATTGATAAATGTGTCCCGTTAAGTATCTACACGACCGCAATAACCTGTAGAATTAATCTAACAGATTATTAAGTGTGAAATGTGAATGGTGTAATATAATTTAAAAAAAAAAACGAAAAAAAATCTGCAGTAATTTATTTGTGAACTTAAACTATGCCTCCCAAAAATACAACTTCTCCCACATAAGTTCCCATACAACTGTATCACTTAAAAGATAAAGTTACGACTGAAACGCAAAGATGCAAAATTTGGCTGCATCATTAAGTACTTTTCAGGCATTCGCCGTAAGTGGTTAAAAAGTATCCCTCAATTATCCTACAAGAACTTGTCATGAAAAAAAAAAGTTATGGCTTTTGAATGGGATTTAAAACTAATACAATGTTAACAAAAATCATTGTAATGGGAAGGAGTTAGTAGGTTCCCTATTACAGAAAATATGAGCCTGCATGAGATGGAAGTTTGTTAAGCCGTATAAAATTGCTGCTCAGCTGGTTTCCGTTTTAAAAATGTACAGGGTTTAAAATTGTGTTCCCTATGTTCTTGATGTTTCTTCGTATGTGCTTCTAATAATCACGTTTTTCCAGTGATCTTCAGTGTTCTTGCTAGACCATCTAAAGTATTATTATGAGTAAATATAGTATGTACAAATGGCTATAAGATTGTTATGAATGTAGCTAATATTTAACTCTTTAGCTCTTTAAAAGTAGTAAATTATTATTGGATGTTACTTAGGTTATGACACTTTGAGGAATGCACCTTGGCATTGGGTGAATGGCTTTTACTATTCTTCTCCTAGGTATAGTCAAATATCTAAAATGCTTAGCATAAACAATAAACTCAGATGAACTTAGCTCAGAAACTAAACTTGTCTGCACTCTTGTGCAACAGTTTAAAAATTCCATACATTGACACTAAGGCTGCGTTTACATGGCAGAGACCAAATACTGGTTGGGAAATACCAACCAGTATTTGGTCTTTTTTTTGGCACGCGGTGGGACATCTTTTGTCTGCGGTTTGTGGATTCAAGCCCTCCTCCTTCACACCCACATGTTCATGTTCTGCCCGAAAACCGGGCAGAAGAATGAACATGTCCTAAGTTTTTTTGGACCAATGGCGAGGTAAAAAAAACCATCCGACTGAAAATACGTGCAGTGGGGACAGCTGCTCGGATTTTTCCTTTAAAGTCCGCTCCGCTCCGGAGCACACGGCGTAATTACGGGCGAAATACGTCCCACAATTACGCAGTGAATAAGTCGTGTGAACCTAGCCTATCAGTTAGGTGAGCAGAGAGATGGACTGCAGACTGAGCTGTCAGAGAGATTGATAGAATGAGAACTGTATGGTATCTAGTAACTTGTAATGTAAGACGTAAATGACTAAAAAGACACAGTACAACAATTTTATTAAAACCAATTGTAAATGTTTTTATAAAATACATGCAATAAAATAAAAAAACATTTGCGAAGGTCTTCCAAGCCTTTAACTCCTATGAATTCCTGATAGCAACAGGACCCAAATTGATATTACACATAAAAATCCAGAGTACAAGCTGGCTGTCCCTTGCTCTTTATGCTCAAGACAAAGCAAAAGGGCACAAAAATTTACAGAGCATATAAATCACGTTATCTTCAAAGATGGTGCTATTGAAGAAGCCATCTGAGCAAGTACTTAGCAAGTATTTAGCTATGTAACTAATGAGGACTGGACCAAATCTTCACAGCAAAAGGGTTTTCAGATTTAGTGCCTAAAGCCCAGAAGCTCCCTAATTTTAGAAAACTCCAATCTTTTGGCCCAGATTTTATTTAAAAGGGATTAGGTACTGTGCCAGGAAGTTATTTCCAGACTTCAACCCTTTTTTTCAGAGCATCGAACCACCAAGTTCCAGGGGCAGAACTTTAAACAGAAGAAAGGCAAATCAAATAATTGTCCTTCCTTTAAAGATGTTCCCTTTTCAAAAGAAACTATTCTTAATGCAGGCAGACAAGTCACCAGATCATATTCTCTCACTTGCCCGATGTAAAAGGCATATGTCACTTTCACCCATGGGATTGGAAGGTTGGGTAAGACATGTAATACGGCGGCGCGGAAGTACACGCGTATTAGCGTAAGCTCCCGAAACACATGATGTACTGCGCCGCAGTAAATCGTGTGAACATAGCCTTCAGTAGAAGCAGGATTACTCTGAAAGGTGACACCAATGTCTACAGATAACACAGGATCCACCATTCACAATAGGAGATGGTCACAGTTGACCCTCTCTGTGCACACGGACCTCTTCCTTGGTCATACAGCATGCCTAGAAAACTCTTCTATAGACATCAGTGGGACTGATTCAGTCTACAGCATGTGTCCTCAAACTACGGCCCACATGTGGCCCACTGAGGACATTTATCCGGCCCGCCGCTGCCATCCACCGTTGCTGACGATCGTTGATATGTAGTAAGGTAATGGCGGCGGCAGTGGCGGAGCCGCAGTCCTCTGGGTCACTGCCGCGATCTCTAGCTGGCCCCTGCCGTCGCGCTGTTCACGAAGCCTCACGTCACCCGTCACCGCCCACGGCACCTCCCAAACTATGGTGACAGGTGACATGAGAGCATCGCGACGACAGGAGCCAGCTTGAGGGGAGGAGGGGACACTATGCAGCAGACGGGAGGTGTGCCTGAGGGCGGACACTTACAATATATGGGAGGTGCCTGTGAGTGAGTGGTGGAGGGCGGACACTCTGCAATATATACATTGTAGTCCGCCGCTGAGGCTGACTTCCAGAGGTTTGATGCAGGATTTGAGGTCAGTTCTCCCCCTCCCTGCCCCGAGTCTCGGAGGGGTGGGGGGGGGGGCTCCTGCCCCGAGTCTCGGAGGGGTGGGGGGGGGGCTCCTGCCCCGAGTCTCGGAGGGGTGGGGGGCTCCTGCCCCGAGTCTCGGAGGGGTGGGGGGCTCCTGCCCCGAGTCTCGGAGGGGTGGGGGGGGGGGCTCCTGCCCCGAGTCTCGGAGGGGTTGGGGGGGGGGCTCCTGCCCCGAGTCTCGGGGGTGGGGGGGGAAGGGGGGCTCCTGCCCGAGTCTCGGAGAGGGGGGGGGGGCTCCTGCCCCGAGTCTTGGAGGGGTGGGGGGGGGCTCCTGCCCTTAAACTCGGAAGGGGGGGCTTCTGCCCTGAGTCCTGGGGGGAGGGGGCACCTGCCCCGAGTCTCGGGAGTGCCCGGGGCAGGAAAACCCCCCCCTCAGACTCAGGGCAAGAGCCCCCTCCCCCCAGGACTCAGGGCCCGAAGCCCCCCCTTCCGAGTTTCGGGGCAGGAGCCCCCCCCTTCGAGATTCAGGGCAGGAGCCACCCCCCTTCGGATTCGGGGCAGGTGCCCCCCCCCCCTTCGAGATTGGGGCAGGAGCCCCCCCCCTTCGAGATTCGGGGCAGGAGCCCCCCCCCCTTCGAGATTCGGGGCAGGAGCCCCCCCCCTTCGGGGATTCGGGGCAGGAAACCCCCCCCTTCGAGATTCGGGGGCAGGAGCCCCCCTCTCCGAGATTCGGGGAAGGAGCCCCCCCCCTCCGAGACTCGGGGCAGGAGCCCCCCCCCCACCCCTCCGAGACTCGGAGCAGGAGCCCCCCCCCCTCCGAGACTCGGGGCAGGAGCCCCCCCTTCCCCACCCCCAGTCAGGACAGCCATTTAGACAGGAGCCAACTTGTCGGACAGAGGTGACCACCTTTTGAGAAGCCCTATAATTATTATGGGTTTTATTGTGCTTTCCCAGTCCCTGTTTCTTGCTTAGTTTTTCAGGTGTCTGGGAAAGCTGGGTGAAGACCTTACTAGAGCTCACAATGTCGGACACATTTGTTATAGATTCCACACAGTTTTACCAGATGACAAGTTTGTCTAGTTTGGTGGTGATCTATTCCTGGCCCTCATCCCTAATTATTGCTAAGCAGACTTGTTATCTGGGAGAGCTGGAATCTATAACAAATGTGGTCAGCATTGGGAATTCTACAAATGTTGTCATGTGACCTGCAATTCTGTATATACTGATCCAAATCCCCTATGGAGAAAAGTGAAAAAATAAAAAAAGTGAAACGCAAAAAATAAAATAAAAACACATACATCGCCCTTTTACCCTTTACAAACACCCATCAACCGAAAAATATCCAAAAATAAAGTACACATTTGTTATTGCCACGGACATAACAACCTGCCCTACAAATCTGTCATGTTATTTAACCCGTAAAAAAAAAAAGTCACAGAATTGTGAATTTTTTTTTTTTTTTTTTTGTTCATCCTTCAGCTCGTAAATTTGAATAAAAAGCGATCAAAAAGCCATATAAATTTCCAAGTGACACTAAGTAAAACATCAGTTCATCCCGCAAAAAAAAAGTCCTTACACAGCTCTGTTTACGGAAAAATAAAAAAGTCATGGCTCTCAGAAGATAGCGATGCATAAATATTGTTTTACACAATAAAAACACTTTTTTTTTCCTTTTTTTAAAAAGCGCTTCAACATAAACTATATAAATTGGGTCTCACCGTAATCGTATCGACCCACCAAGTAAAACTTTTTTTATAAACTATATTCCAGCCCTCCAAGGGTCTGAGGGACAGTGAACTGGCCTCTGGTTTAAAAAGTTTGAGGACCCCTGGTCTACAGGCTCCTATGTTCATGAAGCTGATGTAAAGCATCTTTCTAAATGCTGATAAAGCAGTGCAGGTAAGAATGCTGTCCCAAAAATCATACACCGATGAACAAATTGCAAAATCTACAATCAGAGAATAAAAACAGCTAAGAAGAAAACAATCTGTATTAGTAATTCCCTGTTTGTTTAGCTTGTTACCCATGATGTATGTCTGTACTTTCTTGGTCCCTTTTCCTTCAAAAATTCTTAATAAAATCTACATGGTTTAAAAAAAGAATATGTATTAGTGTCTTTTTTAATTAGTAAAAAAAAGTGGCAACAGATTTCCTTTACATAAATGCAGTTAGCAGCCATACATTCCTGTAAACTGTTTTATGCAATGTGCCTTAACATATTGTGGACGGTAAGGTTCACTTACATAAACCTCTTCACTTCCTTTTTATATTTTTCATATTTGCAAATTCCCATGAACTGTGTGTAAAGGTAAAATGCCTTGAATACATACACTTTTAACTAGATCAAATGTAAATCTACCTCACTTTTAAACTCCATTTTGAGTTCAGTAGTGCACCTGTTACGTTTATCATGTTTCCACAACCAGTTTACTGTCCTGCACTACATGTTTGCAAAGTATTTTAATTTGTAGAAATCAATGAATTACTCTGCAGTAGAACACTATACATACAGCTGTCCATGTAGATGTACATATACCAAGAAGGTGTGTCTCCTCCTTGCTTAGTGTATGCCCTTATATATTACTGGAAATTCCAATCTTCTCTTTTTTTTTGCTGTTTTAGTACTGTAAACTAAAGTAAGTACAACACACACTTGTTCCTTATTGTTCTTTTCCTCTCCTCCATATAAAAAGCAATTGGGGACGGACTGTTGAACTAGCCATGTTAACAGAGCATAACATGAAGGTTTCAGATATTAAACCCAGGACTCCTAGTGTGACCAGGTAGCAGGAATACATAAAAATTTTAATATCTCCTATGTTTCTGCATTTCCATCAGATACAGTTGAAACCAGAAGTTTACATAAACTATATAAAAAGATACATATGCATGTTTTTCTCACTATCTGACATGAAATCAGAATAAACCTTACCTGTTTAGGTCAAATAGGATTACCAAAATTATTTATATTTGCCAAATGTCAATAGTATTTGGTAGCATTGCCCTTAAACTGTGTGACTTGGGCCAAATGTTTTGGATATCCTTGGTTGGTAGGAATTTTGTCCCATTCCCCCTGACAAAACTGGTGTAACTGAGCCATGTTTGTAGGTCGCCTTGCTTACACCTGCCTTTTCAGCTTTGCCCATAAATTTTCAGTAGGATTGAGATCAGGGCTTTGTGATGGTGTAACGGCTGAGCAGGTAGTGGATCCGCTGGACCACCGCAAGCGATGGTATAAGCCAGGGAGCGGAGTCTAAGTAGAATCCGTTTTTTACCAGAGCCCGCCGCAAAGTGGGGTGGACTTGCTGCGGCGGGAAACTACCAGTTCACTTCCACTGACGTGACTTGCTTGCGGTGGCAGCCAAGGGTGAGCGTGGTACAGAATCGTAAGGCGTAGATGTAGTCAGGGACAGGCGGTAAGGTCAGGGCAGGTGGCAAAGGTTCGTGGTCGAGAGACGTAGCAAGAGGGTCAGAACACAGTAGACAATAGGATGCACTTCGGAACGCTTTCTCTGAAGGCTAGGGGCACAATAGATCTGGCACGGGAGTGCCGGGGCGGTAACCTTATATAGGACCAGCGGCCAGCAATAAACCAATTACCGGCGTGCTGGTCCTTTAAATCTCAAAGAACTGCCGCGCGCGAGGGGGTGCTCGCGCGCACAGAAGCCGGCAGAGAGCCGCACGGGGACAGGAGCGTGGTTAGGTAAGTCCTGGCTCTGGGGGAAGCGAGTGCACCCGCGGCCCGACATGCGGACCGCGGCGCCACTCTCTCCCAGAGCGGGAGGGCACGGACAGAACATGGGTGTACCCGCAGCCCGACCCACGGCTGCGGGACCACCTGTGACAGTACCCTCCCCCCCTTAGGCCTCCCCCTTTTCTTGAAAAATTAAGAAGATCTCTCCTCCGGCCCGAATCCTTCCCAATCAATGAGGAAATATTGCCTCCCTCTGATAGACCTCATAGCCAGAATCTCTTTCACCATGAACACATTGGAGGCCTCCGCTTCAGGGAGGGAGAAGGCGACTTTCCGAGAAGCGTTTGAGCACCACAATCTTCAGCAGGGAGACATGGAAAGAATTCGGGATATGCATGGTAGGAGGGAGCCAGAGTTTATAGGCCACCGGATTGATCCGCTGCAACACCTCAAATGGCTCTAGGAACCGTGGACCTAGTTTATAGCTTGGTATCTTGAGCCGGACGTACTTGGCCGACAGTCACACCTTATCTCCTGGAGCAAATGTTGGGGCAGGTCTCCTCTTCTTGTCCACCTGGGACTTCATGTGGACGGTAGCTTGTTGAAGAGATTGGTGAGTCTGCTCCCAAATGGCAGTCATGTCCCGGACCAGGGTGTCCAATGCAGAAACCTCGGAGACAGAAGGCAGAGGGAAGGGTCGGCAGGGACGCAGTTCATAGACAATGTAGAAGGGTGAAGAGCCCGTAGATTCAGAATCCAGGGAGTTATATGAGAACTCAGCCCAGGGCAACAGACCAGACCGGTTGTCTTGACGGGCCGAGACGAAGTGGCAAAGAGACGTGCCAAGGATTTGATTGATCCTCTCCACCTGACCATTGGATTGTGGGTGGTAAGCCGAGGAAAAGTCCAATTTTACTTGTAACTGGGAGCAAAGGGCTCGCCAGAACCTGGAGACGAACTAGACCCCGCGGTCCGAGACGATGTAACGTGGAAGGCCGTGTAGCCTGAAGATGTGCTCGAAGAAGAGAGCGGCAAGCCGAGGAGCGGAGGGCAGACCTGGCAACGGGATAAAGTGTGCCATTTTAGAAAAACGGTCTGCGACCACCCAAATAACGGTATTACCGGGGGATGGAGGAAGGTCAGTGATAAAATCCATAGACACCTGGGACCATGGAGACTCCGGTGTGGGCAAGTGGTGCAGAAGACCAGATGGGCTGCGACGGGGCATCTTATCCCGGGCACAGGTGATACAGGCTTCCATAAACTCCCTTGTGACCCTTGCAAGCGTCGGCCACCAGTAGAAGCGGGAGATCAGCAGATAAGTTTTTCGAGCGCTAGAGTCCCCGACCACCAGGGAACAGTCCCCATTTTAGAATCCTCCTCCGGAGAGTCGGATGCTCGTTAGTCTTCCCCTGAGGAATCGGTTAGAGGTCGCCCAGAGAAACATGAACCAAATGTTCTGGGGGTATAATATGCTGAGGGCTGGGGTATTCTCCTATGGTGTCGGAGGCGCGGGAGAGGGCATCAGCCTTGATGTTTTTTTCTGCCAGGCGGAAGTGAATCTGGAAGTCAAAACGTGAGAACAGCGACCACCTGGCCTGGCGAGGATTTAAACGTTTGGCTGACTGGAGGTACAGGAGGTTCTTATGGTCAGTGTAGACATCAATTGGATGATGAGCCCAGGAGGTGGCGCCATTCCTCCAGGGCTAGCTTAATGGCTAATAATTCCCGGTCCCCGATGGCGTAATTCCTCTCAGCCAGAGAGAAGGTCTTGGAGAAGACTCCGCACTTGAGAGTTCTGCCCTTGGCCCCTTTTTGCATGAGCACCGCCCCAACACCCACGGAGGAGGCATCCACCTCCAAAGCGAAAGGTTTCTCTGGGTCTGGGCGAGACAGGATGGGTGCAGAGGCAAAAGATGACTTGAGCTCCGAAAATGCCTGTTCGGCCACTTGTGACCAGAGTTTCGGGTTGACATTCTTCTTAGTGAGGGCCATGATCGGTGCCACCAGTGTAGAAAAATGGGGAATAAATTGCCAATAGTAATTGGCGAACCCCAAGAATCGCTGTATGGCCCGAAGTCCAGTAGGTCGAGGCCACTACAGAACGGCCGATAACTTCACTAGATCCATCCGAAGACCCTTATCCAGACTAATAACCCAGGAATGGAAGGTTCGTCCGGGGGAAAAAGGGCCCATTTTCCAATTTGGGTGAAAAGCCGGTTGCTGCAAGTGCTCATACTGATACCTGAAATGAGGGTTTGGGGGATCAAAGAAAAAATAAAGATGTTGTCCGGTGCGATGACACGGAGTAAAGGGGTCTCAAAAAGTGTCAATGACGAATTCCTAAAAGAGGGCTGAGGCGTTTGCTAGCCCAAAAGCCATCACCAAGTATTAAAATGCCCATCAGCGTGTTAAAGGGCCCCTCCCCACTAAACCCCGGCCTCGGGGGGGAGGGGATTTGCAATAAAGCCCTTCTTCAATTTTCTTGTATATAGGCCGACAGGGCCCCAAGGTCTCGGTACAGCCCCCGGATAACCCCCCCCCCAAAAGGGGACTGGTTCCGGGGAAAAAGGTAATCGGACAGTCCATGGCCGATGGGGGGCAGCATCTCGGCCTCCTCCGAAAAACCCTCAGTGAAGTCCCGGTACTCCGTTGGAACCTGCAGAGGTTTGGAGAGATGTGGGGAAATGGACGCACCGGGGTTGGTGCGACCGACAAAATTCTGGCAATCCGGGCCCCAACTAAGACCCCCGACCCCCATAGAGGTGGGGGAACGTTGCAGCCCAAAGGAAAGGGCCCCCCCGGGACCTGACGAAAACCTAGGTAGCATGGAAGGAGATTTTTTTCTTTGTGCAGGGCCCCCACCCGGAGGGACACCGGCCCCGGTGAGTACTGGATGGAGTCGTTCATATTCCAGGCAGATGTAATCACCAAAGGTTTTTCCAGGGACCGTAGCGGATACAGAGCCCGGGGAGCATGGAATTTAAAGTTCCCCGGCAGACCCGAATCCAGGAAGGAAAGGGGCCTGAACCCAGAGGCCGCGTCCCTCCCCGGGCTTTTACAGGCATCGTAAAGTTTAGAGGAAGAATTTCACAAGGGCGCCCTCCTTTGGACAAAGGTGCAGGTTTCCCACCCTGGGGACGTAGCCCGGCAAATCGGAGGGGAAATGTCCGGGCTGGCACGTACGCACAAATTTTTCCCCCCTGGCGAGAGACAGGTCCCCTCTGACAAGTGACCCCGGGTCCACCTGCAATGGGCTCCTCACTGAAGGTTGCGCAATGGCAGGGCGGACTCGGGAACACGGGGGCTAGCCCGAGGCAGAGGGCGGGGAGGGTACAGCTTGTTCCTGGCGGAGTTCCTCCTGTCTCTCGGTGAAACGTACATCAATGCGGGTGGCCTGGTGGACGAGTTCACTCAGAGGGGATGGAAGGTCTCTAGCGGCCAATGCGTCCTTCACTTTGCTTGATAAACCCTTCTTAAAGGTGGGGCAAAGGCCTGCGTCATTACAGGATAGCTCCGAGGCTAGAGTACGGAATCGTACAGCATAGTCTCCTACAGAGGAGTCACCCTGGCGAAGGTTCAGGAGTGCCGTTTTGGCAGAAGACGCACGCGCTGGTTCCTCGAAGACGCCACAAAACTCCTGGAGGAAGGCCTGTAGGTCTGCGGTCACGGGGTCATCTCTGTCCCAGAGGGGGGTTGCCGAAGCCAGGGCCTTCCCGGAGAGTAGGCTGACCATGAATGCCACTTTTGCCATAATCTTTCCTCATGATGCTATCTATTTTGTGAAGTGCACAAAATAGAGAACCACACAACATGATGCTGCCACCCCCATGTTTCACAGTTGGTATGGCATTGTTAGGCTTCCAAGCTTCTCCCTTTTTCCTCCATACGTAATGATGGTCATCATGGCCAAACAGTTCAATTTAGGTTTTTTCAGACCACAGGACATGTCTTCAAAAATATAGGTCTTTGTTCATGTGTGCATTTGCAGACATTAATCTGTCGTTTGTGTTTCTTTTGGAGTAACGGCTTCTTCCGGTAGAGTGCCTTTTAGCCCCATGTTGATACCAGTACTCCCTTTCACTGGTTAATAATGACACAATCTTTCCAGCTTCCGCCAGCATCTTCACAAGGTCTTTTGCTTTTGTTCCTGGGTTGATATGCTCATGTCAGACCGAAGCACATTCATCTCTGAGACAGAAAACCCATCTCCTTCCTGAGCGCTATGATGTCTGGACATTCCCATCTTGTTTGTACTTGCGTATAATTGTTTGTATAGCTGAACGAGGCACCTTCAGGTGTCTGGAAATTGCACCCATGGATGAACCAGACTTGTGCAAGCGAACAATTCTTTTCCTGATATCTTGGCTGATTTCTTTAGACTTTTCCATGATTTTACACACAGAAGCAGTGTGTTTCTGGTGTGAATCAAAATGCTCCCACAGATGTGTCTCTGATTAACCCAGATGATGCCAATAAACCTATCAGAAGCTTCCAAAGACATGACCTCACCTTATGGTCTGTCCCAAATTGTTTAAAGGTATAGTAATCCTAGTGTATGTAAACTTTTTTGACTTTGTAGAAAGTAATACAAATGCCTTAAAAAATTCCTTCTCCCATTATTCTAGCATTTGGCAAATATAAATAATTTTGGTAATCCTAATTGACCTAAAACGGGTAAGGTTTATGCTGATTTCATGTCAGATAGTGAGAAAAACATGCATATGTGTCTTTTTATATAGTGTATGTAAACTTCTGATTTCAGAAGTTTACATACATTTAGCTTAGTTATAGATTATCTATTTTTTTTTTTACAGTGGGCAATTGGAAACCTTCATTTGCTGCTTGGTATCCCATGTTATGGGTCTTAGTGTGTGCGATAGCAGGCAACTGTATTGTAAGGCCCAGTTTATATAAACTGAATAATATAATTAAAATATACTACAGAAACATAAACAGCGGTACTGTGATACTCATCACTAATTTGTTTCAAAAGACAGTTGTGAAACAGATACATAACGTAAACTGAATTAATTAGTTCCAGATCCCCTAAAAAGCCACATTTATCAAGGCATTATTTGCATTAAAGGCTTTGTCCGGTCATGGTGGGGGAACTCCCTACCCCCCTCCCTCCCCCCCTCAAGAAAGATGCCTTTCCTAGGGCTGCAGGAGGTCTGTAGCTCCCCAGGATCCACACACTGGTGTGACACTATAAGAGCGTGCATACACTTCTAGAATCACATCACATCGAGTGGAAGCTTAGATTTAGTGCCGTGATGGTTGTTGGAATGCGTCAAATACCGAATTGGATGAGTTTTAAGGACCCTGAGAACCAAAGTTTGACTGTAATGAATAAAAATATAGAAATGATTTGCTATGGCGTTATAAGAACTATAATTGATGCTACTTTTTAATTACAGTAACTAAATATATAATGTATGTGCATACTGCATATATTTAGCAAGGGAAATTATTAACATATTGTATTTAAACATTAGTTAATGTGTTGCATTAACACCTGTTACATTCAGGCTTATGACAGGAACTTCGTTCATCATACTCGTGACATTATTTTCTGTATGAACTTTGAAGTGCCTGGCAACAGCACATATGCTATGGGTGTCTAAGGTTCATACTGTAAATGTTCCATTACAGTTTACTTTATATTTATTGTTAGAAGGAACACCGCACTCCTGAGGATAGGTGCTCTAGAAGGACTCCACTGCTTAATACTACAGTATACAGCCAGGCTCAGACTGGCCCACAGGAAAACAGGGAAAACTCCTGGTGGGCTTCTGAGCATGGTTAACCTTGAGCTGCTCTTCAGCTGCATATGCATCCTTGGGAGAGGCAAAAAGGCAGAGGAAAAAAAGAGGCAAAAAGCAAGGCAGAATGTAAGAGGCATTTACAGTCATGTACAGTAGCTGGCGGGTGGGCCTCCAGAATCAACTCCACTGGTGGGCCCCAGAATAAACTCCACCAATGAGCCCTAGGCACCCCAGTCCAGCACTGCATTCGGCACTCAAGAATTGACTTCTACTTGTCCTATAAATTTAGTATGCAATCCACAGAAAATTAAAGAGGCCATGATCCAATAAGACCTTTCTTAAAGACTTGGAATGCTGTACATAGTGTCAAGTAATAGCAGCAATAGCACTAACCTATAACAATGTCTGGTGAGTTGACTGAAGCCGCAGAAAAAGTTTAAATGAAAAATGTTTAATTACATTTTAAATTAAGGCCGTGTTCACACCGTTTATTCCCGACGGATTTGTGAGCCGTATTGAGCTCACAAATCCGCCGTGAATAAAGGGGGGGAACGGGGCGGCACCGAGCGCGGCGGGGCGCCACTCCCGGCCCCATAGAAAAATGCATTTTTTACGGCGCGTACCCCCCGTAAATAATGTGAAATGTCCTTTTTTCCCCCTGGGGCGGATTCCGCCAGCGGGAGGACGACGAATCCACTGTTTTTTATGAGAGCATGGATTACCGTAATGACAGGGACGGATTGGCTCCGTACTGAAGCGCAAATCCGGCGGAGAGTACGGCGCCAATCCGTGCCCAAATAAGCCGTGTGAACGAGGCCTAAATATAAAGTATATTTGTTTGTTTTGGAATGGAATGACAATTGACATGTCATTTTTCTCCCCCGGCGTACAATGAGATCGTATTGTACGCCCAGGGAGACGACACGTAATTAATAGTTGTCTATGAGAGCTATGAATTACTGTTATTGCGGCACACATTTTGCCGTATATAAAGCGCAATACACGGCGAGATGCACGCACAAATACGTGGCAAAATAAGCCGTGTGAACATACCCTTATTGCTTCAGATTAAATATAGCAATCGGTGTTACGCAAGGATAAACTTTTCAGTCTGGATGACTGCGCACAGATTCTTGATCCTAGATTTTTTATTCAACAGGTACAGTGCTAAACTCTTAATTTGTTTAATTTAAACAGCTATTATTTTAACCCTTTTCAACCAGTTTAAATTTTATTATATATCATCTATGAGATTCTTTAAAAAAGGTCTTCATGTTGGATGAAAACCTTATTAATTTTCTGCTGACAGCATACTAAATGTACAAGAAAAGTACAAGTGGGGGGGGGGGGGCGTGGCTGAACATGGCAGTGTGAGGACGCACTAGAGAGAGCTCCTCTTCATCAGCGCATTTACTCTGCTGGATTACGGCACCCAAGATGGGCAAGGTCCACAAAAAGCTAAAGGACAAACCTGCATCCCATCCTTCTTCCCCACAGCCAGGAATCAGCGCTTTCTTCACCCGCTCGGCTGCCGGAGCCGGGGATACGGGCGGGAGCGCGGCTGCCTCTAATGGCCGCGCATCCAGGACCTCCCGCGCCTCCTCTGCTACCCGCGTGTCAACTGCGGCTCGAGACGCGATGTCCCTGCCGGCGGCGGCGGGCACCCGCGCTTCGTCCCGGTCGGCGGATCCGCTCATGCCTGCAGGCATGAAGGCTGGAGACATCCTGCACAGACCCACTGCCACAAAACCATTTGGGAAAAGGATCCGCGGCCATTCTTCGGGATCGGGTAGGAGTATCTCCCGGTCCCTCTTAACCCCTCCAGGGCCCCCTGGAGATAAATCCCCACGAGGGCAGAGTAGGCACCCCACGGGCTCAGCCTGCTCCCAAGCCCTTATCTTGTCCTGTGGACACCTGCAGGAGCCCGGCAGCACAACAAAGGGGGCCTGGGGAGACAGCCATTTCACCCTCCTGCTTATCACCATTAACCCCTTCCGCGCCATCCACAATGCAAAGGGCATTGATCCATCAGGCACAGCCCTCTCTCCACTGACTCTGGGGGCACTAACCCAGTCTTCCCCTCTGCCGTCGCAAAATGGCCCCCAGCTGCATGTAGCAGTACTGGAGAGCACTACATCTATGCCAGCAGTCGCATCAACGCAGGCAGGCACCCTGACACCCAGGCTATCAGCTCAGGAGTCTCCATTCATTTCTCCGCCCCGGACAATGGGGTCCCAATATTTACAACAGCCGCAAATAAGCGCCCTGCCTTTCTCTGATTCTCAAGGGGATCCCCCGCAGCAGCAAGCCGGCACTCTGCAATTACGTTTCCCGCAAACGGGAACCCCACTAGGGCAAACCCCACAAGCTGGAACTTTACAATTTCCAAACCCACAAATGGGAATCCTGCACCTACTAAACCCACAAGCAGGATCGCTGCAACTACATAACCCGCATACAGGGTCGGTGCAACTAATAAACTCACAAACAGGGACTCTGCAATTACTAAACCCACAACCAGGGACTCTGCAATTACAAAACCCGCAAGCAAGGACTCTGCAATTACAAATCCCGCAAGCAGGGACTCTGCATCTCCAAACCCCACATGCAGGGACATTACAATTACCAAATCCGCAAACAGGGACTCTGAATCTACAAAACCCACAAGCTGGGACGCTGCAACTACAAAACCTGCAAACAGGGACTCAACACTTTCAAATCCCGCAAGCAGGGGCTCTGCAATTACAAATCCCACAGGCAGGGACTCTGCAATTACAAATCCCACAGGCAGGGACTCTGCAATTACAAATCCCACAGGCAGGGACTCTGCAATTACAAATCCCACAGGCAGGGACTTTGCAAGTACAAAGCTCACAGGCTGAGACTCTGCAACTACAAAGCCCACAGGCAGGGTCTCTGCAATCACAAGCCCCACTAAGAGGGTCCCCACAGCCACACCATAAACCGGTGGGATCCCTGCAAATACAAGGTTCTACAGTGGAGACCCTGCACTCACAAACCTCGCTAGCTGGTCTGATGGACTCATCACATGTACCACTGGGACCTAAGCAAGCCATCAGCCTGCACATGGAGAATGCGCACTTACAGTCCTCTGGGGCTGCTGCCATACAGCTGCCCTCGCAAAATTCGGCTTTCTCTTCAGCTTGGCGCACCTTCCAAACCCCAGGAGGGGGAACATCACCACCATGGTCCTCAGGTTCTTCGTGGGGCGAACCCCCTCATCTGCCGCAGCCTAGTGGTATTCTTACGGTCCCCTCCCCTCAATTGCCCCCTTCCCCCCATCTTCCTCAACCAGGCTGTAGTTTTCCTACTGGAGCGACTGCAGAGGTGGTGCCCTCACAACCTTGCAGCCTTGACGGGACTCCTCCGATCCTCAGACCTTCAACGTCGTCTCCTCCCACCACCTGCTCCTCTCTGAGGCAGTGCACACCCTCACATCCCCCGGTTGCTGCTGCCCCTTTAGGGAATGATGACAGGCCAGTGTCACTGTCGGATCTCCGCCAGTTAATACATGATCTGCCGACTAAGTCCGACATTTCCTCCATAGTCAGACGGGCCATGGACGAATGCAAGCAGGAGTTTGCGCAATTTCGCTCTGATCTGAATGCCGCTTCTTCCAAAATAGACGTCCTAGAACAAGCACAAGCCTCCTCTGAGGCCTCTATCCAATCTCTCCAATCAACTTCTCAGAGCCATTCTCAGCAGCTCTTCGCGTTGCAGCAACAACTGGACGATATTGAAAATAGAAGCAGACGCAACAACTTGAGGATCCGGGGACTACCCGAATCGGTTGCACCTGCTGACCTTTACCTCTATCTTCAACGAGCTACTGGGCAGAACACCTAATGCCCACATTGAAATCGACAGGGCACATAGAGCCTTACGACCTGCAGCCCTTGATCCCGACCGGCCCCGAGATGTCATCTGCCGGATACACTTTTACGCCATCAAGGAAGATATTCTACGGCAGGCCAGGAAGCGCCGCAAACTCTTGTACAAGGACTCTCCAATTCTACTACTGCAGGACTTGTCCAGACACACACTAGCACAGCGGGCAGCCCTGAAGCCCATTCTGGAGATCCTCAAGGATAGAGGCATCCTATATAGATGGGGCTTTCCCTTCTCCCTGATGGTACGCAAGGGGGACAAAACCATTGTTCTCAGGTCTCCAACAGACATCCCGACATTCTTAAAAGAATTGGACATTGCGGAGGTAACTCTACCACCCTGGCCGTCGATGTCGTCTTCCTCCTCCAAAGGCCCTCATCAAGATGGCCCCCGTCCCGCTGGTCTGCCCCCCAGAGGATCCCGTCGGCGACGGAGGAATCGCTCCAACTCTTCCTCTCTCTCCAACCCGGGTTGACACAGTGACTTGAGGACCTCCCCCTTTCTTTCTTCTCTTCTAGCCATCAGCTGGGGATGGGTGTCAGGGTGACACCCCTTGTTTTTTCCCCTTCCTGTCACTCCCTCGGGAGTCATCACTTACAGTTCTGGTTTTGAGTGCCTTGACCCGGGCCTTATTTGGTCATTCAGGCTTTCATACAGCTAAGTTGTCTTGTTAGGCATTATTCTTAGTCTAGGTTTGTTGCTCATTGTCTTTGCTGTGGTTCCGCAGGTCAACATGCATTTTAGGCCTTTGGGGTCCAGCCCCCTTTTAAAGCCTTACGCGGACCATCGGCGAACGCCGCGCCGCTCTATATACTTATGCCCGATGCATGGTGTCGTGCGAAACGTAACCCCATGCTGGTCCCAGCACCCATATTCTCTTGTCAAACTGGAGCTCGTTTTGTATGTTTACAATGCTTGTTTACTATGTTCCCCCAATAGGGCCAGGTCCCGTGATGGCCTTGATTGGGCCTCTGGGATATTTGACTCTTCTAGTCTTACTTTTAGCCTTTATTACCGACGTGACGCTTAACTACTGTTCTAGTAACTCCTCACCATGCTTCGTCGGTGTTGCTTGTTTTTTTTTTGTTGTTTCCCTTCTTCCCTTCCCCCTCTTCCCTCCCTCTTTCCTTAGGACGGGGGTATATTCGGCGATCCCTCCTGGCTGCCTTGACTCCAAATCATCGGCTCCAAGGCCATTGCCATGGCGGAACTGACCTTCGCTTCCTTCAACGCGAAGGGCTTAAACACCCCAGAGAAGAGGGCACAGATACTTTACCACTTCCATCGGCATAAGGTACAAATAATTTGCTTCCAAGAAACTCATTTTAAATCAGGTCATTCCCCCCATATACGTAACAAATACTACACTCATTGGCATTTTGCTAACTGTCAGGAGTCCAGGTCCAGGGGGGTCGCCATTGCGATCCACAAATCGCTTGCTCACCAGGTTACTGATTGTAAGGTAGACCCTCATGCACGGTATCTTATCCTCTCCCTCACAATTGCAGGCCAACCCTTTACTCTCATTAACGCTTACGCACCTAACTCGGGCCAGGCCTCTTTTTTCCAAACCCTCCTCGATAAGACACTATTGGTCCCTAAAGGACATGTAGTCTGTTGTGGCGACTTCAATCTCACCCTGGATCCGACACTAGACAAAATTTCCCCCGGAAATCTTCAATATCAGATCGCTCCACCAAACTAGTTAAAAAAGCATTCAGGCAACTCCAGCTGTATGATGCCTGGAGAATTCAACATCCAGGGGACAGGGACTATAGTTTTTATTCTACGCCCCACACCTCCTACAGCCGGGTGGATTAATGTCATGCTTTCACCCGACATTCTTCCGTGGCTACTTTCGACCACCCTCGGTAGCATCTAGTGGTCTGACCACGCCCCAGTGTACTGCTCTCTCTCTGTTCCGGTGCTGTCCAGGCCAATTTGGTCTTGGAGACTTAATGAATCTCTCCTGTTGGATTCCGTGTGTGTCCTGGACCTCCGGAAAACAATAGAGCACTTTTCCATAGACCACTTGCAGGACACAAAACCTCCCCAATTATGCAGTGGGAAGCGCTTAAATGTGTCGTAAGAGGTGTTCTGATCAGGCATGGTTTGCGTCTGAAGAGGGAGAGAGCTTACAAGCTTAAAAGCGCCTACAAAAAAATTGAAGCGCTTGAGATTGAGCACAAGCGGGCTCTCTCAGCGGAGACCCTCCCCAGACTCCCAGGGCCCCCAGATCTGAAGTGAAGGGAATTTTTGGGAATCTTCCTGGGGAAAGCTACCTGCAAATTATCAGGAGTCCGTTTCATGAATGTGGAAATAAAAGTGGCAAAACTCTCCGCAAGAGCTCTTCGCACTCAGTTGCCCGCTCTCATATCTCCAAGTATCAAAAACCAAAGGGGTTTTTTAGTACACACCACCAAGAAATAAGCAGATCTTTTCTCTCTTTTTACTCGGACCTTTATAATCTTCCTGATCCTGCTCCCCCCTCCCCCAGCTCTCCCCTGAATCCATTCTCAGATCGTCTTTCCCCTGACACCATTTTGTCACTGCAGACTCCCTTCACCCCTCAAGAACTCGACTTGGCTATTAAAAACCTGCCTGGGGGGAAGAGCCCTGGGCCAGACGGCTTCACCAGTAAATTCTTTAAAATCTTCCAAGATCTCCTCTCCCCATTAATGCTTAAAGCCTTTAATTCTATATCGGAAGGGACCCCTTTCCCCACCCAATCCACTTTAGCACATATCGCGGTCATCCCGAAAACGGGCAAAGATCCTACGGTCTGTGGTAGCTACCGGCCAATATCGCTGCTCAATGTCGACACTAAACTCTATGCTAAGCTTATAGCTAACAGACTGAACCCTCTCTTACCGACTCTGATTCACCCTGACCAGGTGGGCTTTGTCCCGGGTAGGGAAGCCCGCGATAACACCAACAAAACCCTAGACTTAATCCAGTATGCCCGCCGACACAATATTCCACTGCTGATCCTTTCATTAGATGCTGAAAAGGCTTTTGATAGGATTGCCTGGCCCTCCTTACTGCACACCCTCCACCAATTAGGACTTGGCCCCAACCTCATCTCTAAAATTATGGCCCTTTACCACTCTCCCACTGCCAAAATCAAACTTAATGGCTCCCTCTCTGATGTCCTCCACATTCGCAATGGCACGCGGCAGGGATGCCCCTTATCCCCCCTCCTCTATATTCTAATTATGGAGAGGCTATTGGCTGCGATCCGCGCCAACCCGGACATCACAGGTATAAGCATTGGTGACCGTACCTATAAATGCTCTGCATTTGCAGACGACCTCCTGGTCTATGTTACCAACCCTCACATTTCAATGCCTTCACTGATGTCTGAGTTGACGAGGTTCAGTCAGTGGTCTAATTTCAAAATTAATGTTACGAAATCTGAAGCCTTGAGTGTAGGTCTAGCCCCTGCCGTACTAGCTGGGCTAAAATCCAATTACCCCTTTGTATGGCCATCAGAGGGGATCTCCTACTTGGGAATAAGAATTCCGCCGGACCTGTCCAAAATGGTGTCCTCTAACTTTGAGCCCCTACTCCGAACCATCATAAGAGATCTGGACTCCCAGGAATAAATGGGAATTCTCGTGGCTCGGTAGAGATAATATTCTCAAGATGATGATCTTAAACCCCCCCTTCTCTACCTTATCCAACCATTTCCCGCTTATATCCTCCCCCCCTTCTGGAAGCGTCTGCAACGAGCTTTTACGGCCTTCGTCTGGTCTGGAAGGCGTCCAAGACTTTCCTACTCTACACTCACCAGAAGCAAGGAGCAGGGGGGTTTGGGTCTTCCTTTACCTGCAGAAGATACTACCTGGGCTGCCACTTTACTCCCGTTTTTCCTGGACTTGTTTTTCCGGGAAGCGCAAGCTTGGTTTCACTGGGCCCGGGACGTTTGTCCATTGGCCCTGGCCTCCCTTCCCTGGATCTGGACTCCTTCCTGGACTGACAAATTTCCACCACATTTTCCATACATCACACCCTTTAACATCACCTTTTCCTATAGGTCTGGGTTTTAATTTAATTGACAGGGAAAAGGTTCCTTTTCTCCCCTTCTCGTACAACCCAGCATTTCCCCCGGGATGTCTCCTGGATTCTTTTCAGAAACCTCTAAACTCAAACAACTGCGGTTCTACGACAATCAACAAGAGGCGAGATTTCCGTCCTTTAACCTCCCTTCCCGATAATTTCCGATCAGCCCCCCAAAAGCGTATTTTTAAATTCGCACAACTTCGACACTACTTTGATTCCATCAAGCGGGCGGTGAATTTTAATCGGCCACTCTCCCCATTCGAGCAGCTGTGCCTGCTTGAACAGCCCCCGAGACATTCCATCTGTTGCTTTTTACCCAAAAAGCTAGCTCTCTACAGCACTCCTCATTGCCACCATATTGTGCGGCCCTGGAATCTGAACTGGGACCTGTTTTTTCTACCTCCCCGTGGACTAATTGCTTTAAACTCACCCACAAAGCTGTATTGCCTCCAAGTCCCAGGAGACATTTTTTTAAGATTTTGTCCCGTGGGAAAAGGGTCCCTTCCGCACTACATAAATGGGACCCCTCTGTGCCTGATACTTGTTGGCGATGTAGGAATGCGGTGGGAACCATGCCCCACATATGGTGGGACTGTTTCCCTTCACTAAAGGGACTTTTGGGAGGGAGTCTACAGAGTAATTCAAGAACTCACAGATGTACGATTACCTTGTTCCCCCGAAGCCTCCTTGTTATTCATGTTTGATATCAGGATCCCAGCCTATAAAAAATCTCTTTTGCGCCACCTCCTGCAGGCGGCTAAAACAGTGATACCCCGTCACTGAAGTTCTACGATCCTCCCACTATTTTAGGAATGGGTTTGCGGAAGATTTCGCATATACACCGAATGGGGAACTAATAGCTCATTTCACCGCCCAATCTGAAATTGTGTCCAAAACATGGTTTTTACTGGCTCTCTTTCCATCTACTCCACTCTTTCGTACTTTTCACCTTTCCTAATAAGGTATCCTTTCTCTGCCCACCGCCTCCTAATCATGGTTGCCTTCCGCGTTGAATAACAAATGCTACCCGCAGGTTGCTTACAACATCTTATTCTGGGGTCTCGTCTGCTGGTGTGGGACGCCGGTTCTGTCTCGCCCGCATCCCTTTTCCCTTCCTCCTTCTTTCCCTTTCCCCCCAATATCCCCCTTTTTTATTTTATTTAATTTTTTCTATCCTCAGGTATTTTATTTTCATTGCACTGTGATATCAGTACCCGGCGATATAAGCCATGATATATTATAACCTTATATGATATGTACTGTTATATCTTGTTTGGCCGACTAGGCCTACTGTCCTTTGAAAACCTTCTGTGTATCTCATTGCATATGATGTTCTAAACTTTAAGCGCTGTATTTTCTTAATAAAGCTTTTGAATTGAAAAAAAAAAGAAAAGTACAAGTAATTTAGTGAGTCCTTCTTCTAAACATAGGGTGCATAACTAGATTTATGGATTCCATTAACTATACCACTCAGCATGCTTAGTTTGTTGGAGGAATCTTGGAAGTTGCCATTTAACATAATGAAGGAATTACATAATCCACCAAGGGAGCATGTTTTGCAAAAGAGAAGGAATGGAGTCACTATAAACATGCTCATTTTTCAGGAGTCATTTTGTTCACCTCACCAAAACCGAATGTATAGCTTTACTCTTTGAAAACTTCTATTTTAACATTTCACAGGATCTATACAGAATGTTGAGTAAGGCTTGTTACATGGCAGAGCTCAATGTATGAGCCTTATGTTTAGCATAAAAAAAGCTGGATTCCAACCAGATATTATTAAAAGTATGTTTTATAGTATGTTATGCAAAAGTGGAGTTTTCCTTTAAAAACAAGTAGTCATTAGAGGGTGGGCAAGGTAAGGTGGCCATACACATAATATAAATGTTTTCTGAATCTGTGAGTCAGCAGGATTATTCGATTGTTTATAGGGTCTCTTGATTGCAAATGTTGGGTTAAAAAAGGATGGACATGTTGCATTTCAGTATTCCCAACATCCTTTTTCTTGCAGAACCAAATCCACTTCCAGAAGAGGGCCTGAAGAGGGTTGTCCACTCTAAATTGCTTTTATCTATTATGAAATCATACATTTCTCATGAAAATGTATTACAATTTTGCTCATATACCTTTATACCAATACAGTAGGTGTCTAGAAATACATGGACTGACTGTATGGAATAAACATGGCATCGGTCATGTGAGCTCCTGGCTTTAGTTAGCAGCAGGGTTACATGACAGCTATAGCAATAACTGTGGAATAATTATTATTTACTTGCATTACTGCTGCCTCTCTAAGGGATGTCATGTTATCAATAAAATTAACTGTAAAAAAAAAAAAAGACAAATGTGGGTTGTCTTCTTCATAGACACTGACAGACATGATAACACACTGATGGAGGTATTAATACTGGAGAAGTTCTACTTCTCAATAAACTACTCTTATCTGGTCAGCAGGAGTGGTCACATGACCATTTAGTTCCTACAGCTACGCAGTGGCAACCATAACTATGGACAAGGATGTGGACTTTACCATTTTTATTCCTAGGTAGTGACCTACTGCACTGACGGAAACAGGAACAGAATTTTTAATACAATTGCATTAGAAAATTGTAACATTTGCTAGTACATACTGTAAATAATAAGAAAAGATATCCCCGATAAAAATAATATTGGCTAAGCATAAATGTGCTATGGTGATGTAAGAAAGGTTAGCTCAATAAACTGGCCGCTGTGTTTACAACCACCTGTATTGCATTCTCCGTTGTACTGTTGGTGGCCTAGGTAAGGCAGGATAGCAATACAATACACATCAGGCTCTATACGTATCCTCAGTCACTATCTGTGGTGAGGGGCTGTACTTCATTATTTTATGGAGACTAATAAACTATGAAATATCTTTGTCAACAGACTTATTCGTTTCAACTGCCATAAAACACACACCCTACTGTACTGAGTAAACAGAGAATACTTAAAGTTAGTGTGTTTATTCGATATGGAAATCCCAGAAAAGTGTTTAAAAGTCCCTTTTATATACAGCTAATAAATTAATCTAAAATCAGATACATAGGATTTTAGATTTAAAGGCTGATATTGGTGTTCTTTAATGCGGTTGGCCACTGTATAGTCAGATTTCCAAAATACCCTAAGGTGGTGTTTTCTGACGTAGCCAATTACAAATACTCCAATTGCTTCCCCCTCTCTGCATTTCAAGGTTTCCTGCTGCCCCCAAGCAGCTGTGTAAACAGTGGACATCAGAAAGAAAAATTGGAAAGTGTAAGACTATGAGCGACTTTGAGGGCTAGACTACTGGCATCCCTAAAACTGCAGATATTGTGGTTTCTTCTCTATATGTACCTACCAAAACTAGTCCAAGAAAGAACAACTAGTGAACTGGCGACAGGGTCATAGGCCTGCAAGGCTTAGTGATGTGCATGGGGAGTGAAGCCTTTTTTGTCTGGTCTCATAGAAGAACTACTGTAACAAATGCTAAAAAAAAAGTTAATGCTGGCTGTGAGAGAACGGACCCACAATGCAGTTCATGTCGAAGACGACACAAAAATAAAATA
>JAODAL010030205.1:0-50332 GCA_025379985.1 Phyllomedusa bahiana | reverse complement strand
CTTAAAAAATGGTGGTTGAAAGACCCCTTTTTCCGTCATTTTTTTAAATGGGGGGGTCATGAGGTTTGGGGCTCTGCTGCGTTCCGGGACAGGATTTTCAATGCCTTTTAAAGAAACATAGGTTAAATCATACTCCCTTTCTGGCATTTTTTAATTTTGGGGGTGTGCAGGTTTAAGGGTCAGGCTTGGTGCAAGACAGGATGTGAATGGTGTTATTTTTTTTCTGTGACTTTTATAAAAAGTGTGTTGCCTAAGATGTAGCCTTTTTCCCATTTGACTGTTGTGGATGTTAATTCAGCTTCTCCACCCTGTTTGGGTGTAATAATGAAGGTTTTGTTGCTCTCCCATAGATTTTTTTGGTAATTTTGGAAAAATTTTGTTTGGCATTTTCGAAAACCCTTATGATGGGTTTATATATCATTCAAAACCAATCAATCCTAAACACTATTTGAGGACTGGAGTTGAGAAACACTGCTCTATTGCTTCTCAGCGAAAATTTACAAAAATGAACAGGAGGTTCTTATTATACATTTTGATCAAACGGTATAAAGCCCATTTGACACTTCATGACGACCTCTGTAAAGTGGGTCCCTACACTAATGAGAGTAGCACTGCATGGCAGCCACGGCCGTAGCAACAGCCACACCAATGAGGGGGACAACACCATTGCTGCCAGACCTAGCCACCCAGCTCTGGGCTGCACCACCACACAAGCATAGCATCTCAACAACAATGGCCGCCACACAGCAACACCGACTCGCCTCTCCGTGGGCTCCCTGCAGACTGAAAGAAAAAGTGCATTAACCCTGAATTTTCAGCAACTTTCTCTGAAAAGTACCTCAATGGCAGACTCCCAGGTATATTTTCTCAATGTGTCTTTGCTTCTCCTCCTCATTTGGCCCAAGTGTTTTTAATTAACAGTAGTCTGTATAAGGGTATGTTCACACGGCGTAATTTTGGCGTGCATTTCACTGCATGTTTGCGCTCTAATACGGACGAGATGCGCGACGAAATTAAGGAAATCTATAGAACTATGGATTACGCCTCCTCTCCCCGCTCTTACAATATGATCGTATTGTACGCGCGGGGAGATAAGCAGCATGTCAATTATTTGCGGCGAATACACACCACGAGTAATGCATGTCTGGGAGTACGCGTGTATTAGCGCGCCGCAGTACATTGTGTGAACATACCCTAAGGGTGCTTTCACACGGTGCGTTTTGAATGCGGTTTTTGGATAAGTTTTTTGTGTAGAAAGGTACAGCAATTAGGGTGCTTTAACATGGTGCATTTTTTCCGTGTTTTTTGTGCAGGAAGGCACAGCAATTTATGCTGTACAGTACATTGCTGCACAAAAAAATGCAATTACGCCATGTGGTCGGGGGCGGGGCAGGAGCGGGGGAGGGAGCGGGGGGGCCGGCACCTCGCCGGCCCATAGACAATCATTACTAGCGGCATGTATACGCCGCTAGAAAGTGACATGTCAATTATCTCCCCGCCCGACTGATTCGCCGAGCAGGGAGAGGAGACGTAATCCATAGTTCTCTATGAGAACGGTGGATTACCGTAATGAATGGGCCGCTTTCAGCCCGTAATTTGCACACTTCGGCGAGTAATTGCGGACCGAAATATGGCCCATTTTAAGCCGTGTGAACATGGCCTAAGAGTTAACACCTTTTTCCTTTCAGTCTACTTGCAGGGAGCAGTAAGGCTAGATGTACGCTGCGTTTGACCATCTGGCAAAATGTATATGGTAAACGTATGCCAAATGTGCACTGTTTGGAGCAGACTTGTGATTTGTTTTGTTTTTTGTGGCTGTTTTTACTAGCTTTCCTATTGGCCATCACCTGTTTTTCCCTGCCATTTGATTGGGTAGGTTTGTTTATATATTTTATGACGGATACATTTGCAACATGGGCAAACACACTGAGACCCATTTTCCATTGACATACACGGTAAAAAAACATTGTACGTTGCACATCCGTCGCCATGCAGTGCTATTCCCATTAGCGTAGGGACCCACTTTAAAGAGGTCGCCGTGAAGAAGCAAGTGAGTTTATAACATTTGATCAAAAAGTATACTAAGAGCCTCATGTTGAGCAGCAGATCAACATGTAATGTGAGAATGTGGGGTCCATGTCGCTCTTCAAGGTATTACACCCCTAGAGGAGTTCCCTGAGGAGTGTTGATTCCAAAATGTGATGACTTCTGGAAGGTTTTACTTGTTCTAGTTTTCTTGGAGATTTTCAAATGTGATATTGCACCCACCAAAATCTACATTACAAAAGCCAAATAGCGCGCCCTCCCTCCTACACCCTACTATGCGCCCAAACAGCAGTTTACACCCACATAAAGGGTATTGCCGGACTTGGAAGAACTTGTGGATACATTTTGCGGTGCTTTTTATCCAGATTCCTTGTAAAAAAATAAATATTTTCAGCTAAAACTGCATTTTAATGGGGAATTTTTTTTTTCTCACGGCCTAACATTAAAAAAAAAATCTTTTGAATCCTTTCTGGGGCCAATATACTCACCACAACCCTGGATATATTCCTTACGGAATGTAGTTTCCCAAATGAAGTGGTTTTAGGGGTGTTTATTACGTTTTAGCACCTTAGGGTGTCTGCAAACCTGGAATGGTACCTGAAAAGCACGTCTATCTACAACTGTCCTCTCAATTCTCCTCCAAATCTCTTCTTCACCTGCTGCAATCAGGTTTCCGTCCCCAAAATTCTACTGAAACCGCCCTAACCAAAGTCACCAATGTCCTTGTAACCGCTAAAGCCTCAGGCCATTACTCTGTCCTTCTCGTCCTAGACCTGTCCTCTGCCTTTGACACTGTCAACCATTCACTTTTGCTACAAATCCTCTCCTCCCTCAACATCACGGACTTGGCCCTTTCCTGGATCTTCTTATACCTCACTGATTGGGCATTCAGGGCCACATGTATGAAAACTGTTTAGGTCCAAAACTCACTTTTTGCCCATAGTGACCTATAGGCAACAAAGTGAGTTTTAGACCTAAACAGTGGCCATCAGTGTCTCTCACCCCTGCACCACCTCTTCCTCTCGGCCTGCTACTCTTCTCTATTGACACTCTTGCCCTGGATTAGCTCATAACCTCACATGGCTTTCAATACCACCTGAATGCGGATGATACGCAACTTTTTCCTCAATGTCGTTTTGAATACTTTAACCCCTTAACTCAAAGGCCTATTTTTTTTACGTTTGTTTTTCCCTCCCCGCCTTCCCAGAGCCATAACTTTTTTATGTTTTTATCTACATAGACGTATGAGGGCTTTTATTTTGCGGGACAAGATGTACTTTCTAATGATGTTACCATAGAATATACTAGAAAACTGCACAAAAATTCTAAGTGGGGCAAAATATGAAAAAAAAAAAAAAAACATACATGCGCCATGTTTGTAGGAGTTTTGTTTTTACGGCGTTCAAATCTTCAGTAAAAATGAGGTGTTATCTGTATTCTACAGGTTGATATGAATCTGCCAATGCCAAACATGTAGGTTTTCCGTTATGTTTTGGTACCGTAAACAAATTCCAAACATTTTCTATTTTTGAAATTTGTTAGGCTGCGCCATTTTTTGTGACCGATAACTTTTTTGTACTAACACCTACGGAGGTGAGTGAGGGGCATTTTTTGTGGGCTGAAGTGAACTTTTTATTGGTACCAATTTGGAATGCATGTGACTTTTTTTTATTAAATTTATTCCAATTTTTAAGGGACGTGAAATGACCTAAAAAACGCAATTTTGGCATTTAGAATTTTTTTTAATCTACGGTGTTCAGCGTATGGGATAAATTATGTTATATTTTAATAGATCGGACTTTTTCGGACGTGGCGATTCCAAATATGTGTAAACTTTTTATTATTAAATTTTTTTATTTATAAAATGGCGAAAGGAGGGTGATTTAGACTTTACTTTTTTTTTTCTCCCTAGGGTGCTTCACCACTAGGGGGAGCGATCATTTTTACAGCCTAATGCATTGTAATACAAAGATGGCAGTTTAACTCCTTCCTGCCTGGGGCAGAAAGTTGCAAAATCAAAAACATGGCGACGATGGAGGCCTTCACAAGGCTTCCAACTGCCATATTAAGTGATTTGGGGCCCGCAATTTCACCACGGGTGCCCTGATCGCAGTGAGGAACGGTGCACGGCACCATTACTCATTGATTTAGATGCCATGGCGTCTAAGGGGCTAAACAGAGCGGGGTGGCACCGGCGCCCTTATGGGCTGTAACTGCAATCAGCAGCTAACATCTGGTGGATATATAGTGGGAGTGTGCTGTAATCCCACTACAAAGCCCATTACCAGCATCAGGACGCACCCATATGTCCAATGTCGGTAAGGGGTTAAAGAGCGCAGTTTTTTAAATGGAGTCATTTATGGGGTATCTAATATTCAGGCCACTCAAAGCAACGTCAGAACTGGACCGGTCCCTACAAAAAGTCTGTGTTGAAATTTTTCTTGAAAATGTGAAAAATTACTACTAATTTGTAAGTCCCCTTAATGTTGTAAAAATGCTAACATTTTTGAACTTTGTAAATGGCTCATTTAATCAAATTTTCAAAACATTTTGATATTTTTCACAAATTATTATAAAGGACCAAAATAGAATACTAACTTAAAGCAAAATGTGTCCCAAGGAAACAATCACATGGATAGGAAAAAGTATCAAAATATTATTCCCACATAAAGTGACAGGTCAGATTTCAAAAATGGGGATCCAACTTTGGGTGCAAAACTGGCTGCGTCCTTAATGGGTTAATACTAGATACTTAAGGTGATTGAATCATAGCCTCACAAATTTATACATTAATCTTACTATATTTACACCTGTATTCTCAGACGCAGATATGCTTCTCATTGTCTAACTTTTTATCGTCTATTGAGTAGTGACCAATATCCTGCTTATATTTGTTACTATATACCTTGACACTTCATTTATTCCTTAAATCCATTCCTATTTACTATTGACAATTAGGCCATGTTCACTCGGCTTGTTTTGGGACGGATTTGGTCTCTTATTATGCGTCGTACGGCGCAAAATACGGCGCAAATCCGTCCCAGGCATTACGGTAATCCACAGTTCTCATAGAGAACTGTGGATTCCGTCTCTTCTCCCTGCTCGCGAAATACGGCAAGCGGGTAAAAAGTGACATGCACATTATCCCGTGGATAATGGTTGTCTATGGGGCCGGCGAGCTGCCGGCCCCCTCGCCATCGCTAAATGGCAGCCGGCGTAATTGCAGGCGAAATCTGTCCCCACAATTACGCCGGCAATAAGCCGTGTCAACATAGCCTTAGACTCTAACCAGATTTGCCTACTATCTGTATTATCTTTGTACCTTATCTCGTGTTTCGGTCACTCCTGTTAATATTGTGCTTCCTGACTTACCAATAAAAACAAATGGTTTAAAAAAACAAATTCTTGGCAACAATTTTATTTCAATACGAGCAAGCTGCGACACTGGATTTCAAGCAACTGTTGGAAAATTTCCAGGATAAGGTCAAGAAAAATTACATTTTTGATTCTATGATCTATTTGTAACTTTTATGTACAATAGATATTGTTGATTTCAATTATTTTTCTTGATTATAATTTCAAAAAAGTGTAACTAATTTGTGAATGAAAGGGCACAATAATAAGCTTGGCATAGGGTGCAAAATAACCTTGCCCTGATAGTGCTGACTGGTATCAGTAGAGAAATCACTTACCATGATGACACAAAGACAAAAGAATTCTATCAAGGATACTGAAAACTACCTGAGAGGGTATGGACACAGTAGGGTTACGTTTACAGACTGCAGATTTGTTGCATACATTTATTAGTAAGAATTAGTTTAATGGCTTTCTCCATTTGCCCCAAATGAAGCGAGTAGTCACAAACGCTTTACACCAAATTCGTGGTTTTATGCCAAAGCTCCCAAGTCAAATAGCTGTGCAGGAGAGATCCTCTGTGTCATATGGTTGACAATGTCCCTGGACAACCAGCTCTCCAAAGTTCACATGCCACCATCACTTTTGAACTTCTGGCGACATCAACAATGGATATGCACTTTAAGGATGAAGGGTGCATCTACTAAAAACTGACTTGAATAGGAATAGATATGTATTCAATTATTACTGCTTAAAGGGATTGTCTCACTATATTAAATCCTCTTACCTCAGTCTTGTTTTATTGGTTTCATTTTTAATTCAGGGGCGGGTTTACTGGCTTCCACTCGGCTGCAGTAGAAGCCAGGTCTGTAGCTATAGCAAGCAGTGCTGGAAACCTATCAGGAGAGATCAAACAGGTCTGTAGCTATAGCGACCTGAGGAGCTGATGCAGCCCATAAAGGAGGGGATATCTAGGAATAGGTAGGCCACTGTTAATAGACATATATTGCAAAGTGACTTGTTTTTGCACGATCTTTAACATAAAAAGCAATCCTTGTAGCGAGACAACCCCTTTAACCCCTTGATGAATGTCACTGTCTGTGCAAGACCAGTACTGGAGAAAGCTTCCCAACCCTGCTGTTTAACCATTTGACTGCTGCAGCCTGTGACCATGGCATAATCCAAGAGTATTCTCCTGCCCCATCAGGTCACCAAGATTCCCAGTGCCCAGTGGAGTCTGGGGAATGTCTATACAGTTAGCGCTGAGGACCTAGAGTAGCCCCTGGGCTGTCTGTATAGTTAGCCTGCTGCTAGAGCACACTGTGTGTTGCCCTGACAGCAGTCTGTCATAAAAAAGATAAAAATAGTTACCCCGTAATGGGATTAAAATTAATAAGAAATGATAGTGCATACATTACACACAGATAAAAAAGACACATATTAGTGATCCACATGACCATAATAACTTGTAGAGTTAATCTAGTATTTTATTTAGTTTGATAGGTGAGAGGTGTAATAAATCATTTAAATGTAGAAAAATGATGACACGGTAATTTCTATGTACCCTCAAACTACAACCATCAAAAATTCCACATCTCTAATAAAACAAGTCCTCATACAACTGCATCACTGAAAAATGAAAAGTTATTACTGGTAAAAAATACAGCTCCGTCATTAAGGCCTTTTCAAGTCCGGTGCTTAAGGGGTTAATAATCGGAAAAGGGTCAATTACTCTGTAGAGATTTGTTTAAACAAAAAAAGCCAATAGAAAAACAAACCGTAAAGGAAATAATAAAAGTAAGAGAATAAAACAAAGTCCCTTTCATAGACAATGTCAACGCACAGGTTCACCTCTGGTCTACCAAATGGTAATTTGCTCTTCAAACATGCTTTTCCTAAACACAAACCTACATTTTAATCTTGGGTACAAAGGAAAGGAAATCATGGCTGGACTTGGCCTGAATTTAGCAGCTTTAACTGGAAAGAAGTGCCTGGTCTTACATATGAAATAATAAAAATTATGTAAAAAAAACAACAACTGTACTTGCTCCCAGTGTTCCAGTAATGAGCCCATTTTATTGCACGAGGACACATAACTTAAACATACAGTATCTCACAAAAGTAAGTACACCCCTCACATTTTTGTAATTATTGTATTCTATCTTTTCATGGGACAACACTGAAGATCTGACACTTTGATATAAAGTAAATGTAAAGTAGTCAGTGTGCAGCTTGTATAA
Organism: Phyllomedusa bahiana; assembly: GCA_025379985.1. Taxonomy (NCBI): domain Eukaryota; kingdom Metazoa; phylum Chordata; class Amphibia; order Anura; family Hylidae; genus Phyllomedusa; species Phyllomedusa bahiana. The sequence continues at coordinate 42,692 of JAODAL010030205.1, read as the reverse complement.
CAGTGTACATTTGGTGTGTCCTCAAAATAACTCAACATACAGCCATCAATGTCTAAACTGCTGGCAACAAAAGTGAGTACACCCCTATGTGACAACAAAAGTGAGTACACCCCTAAGTGAAAATAGACAAATTGGGGCACATTTATCAAGTGTCTAACTGTAAGACAGAGTAAGCTTAGACTAGATAGACTTACAAATTGACATTTATTATGGTGCTGATAAATCTGGCTCAGGTTAAAATGGTCTAGTCCAGGGGTGTCAAACTGCCGGCCCTCCAGCTGTTGGGAAACTACAACTCCCATCATGCCCACTGTTATAAATTATACAAATGCATGATGGGAGCTGTAGTTTCCCAACAGCTGGAGGGCCGGCAGTTTGACACCTGTGGTAGTCTTACTTCATACCACTTTTAAGCTTTTTAACCCCACGGCACGGATTTGCGGACGGTTTTTCAGACGGTTTGCGGTTTTGCAGACTGTTTGAAAAACCGTCTGCAAACGAACACACCGGCTTCTACGGAAAACCCGTGCAGCAGTCCCCACTGCCCGAAAAACATTGTGCATGTTCAATCTTCCGTCCGGTTTTCGCACGGAATATGAACATGTGAATGGGAAGGGGATGGGCTTTTCTCTGCTCATCGCGGAGAAAAGCTGCCCTCCCCCGCAGCCGTGGGGACGGCACACAAACCACACAAATACCGGTCAGATAAACCGACCGGTATTTGTCCATGGCTGTGTAAACAGGCCCTTACTGTGGGGAAAAAGAGTATTTAGTCAGCCACCAATTCTGCAACTTCTCCCACTTAAAATGATGAGAGAGACCTGTAGTTGAAATCATAGGTCGACCTCAACTATGAGAGACAAAATGAGAAAACAAATCCAGAAAATCACATTGTCTGATTTGGAAAGAATTTATTTGTAAATTATGGTGGAAAATAGGTATTTGGCCAATAACAAAGCTTCATTTCAATACTTTGTTATATATCCATTGTTGGCAAATATAGAGGCCAAACATTTTCTGTAAATCTTCACAAGGTTGGCATACACTGTTGCTGGTATGTTGGCCCATTCCTCCACACAGATCTCCTCTAGAGCAATGATGTTTTGGGGCTGTCGCTGGGCAACACGGACTTTCAACTCCCTCCAAAAGTTTTCTATGGGGTTGAGATCTGGAGACTGGCTAGGCCACTCCAGGACCTTGAAATGCTTCTTAAGAAGTCACTCCTTCGTTGTCCTGGCGGTGTGCTTGGGATCATTGCTGAAAGACCCAGTCACGTTTCATCTTCAATGCCTTTGCTGATGGAAGGAGGTTTGCACTCAAAATCTCACGATACACGGCCCCATTCATTATTTCATGCACATGGATCAGTCGTCCTGGTCCCTTTGCAGAGAAACAGTCCCAAAGCATGATATTGCCACCCCCCATGCTTCACAGTAGGTATGGTGTTCTTTGGATGCAACTCGGCATTCTCTCTCCTCCAAACACAAGGAGTTGTGTTTCTACCAAACAGTTCTACTTTGTCATATGGTCAAATGAAACCATTCTCCCAATACTCTTCTGGATCATCCAAATTCTCTCTAGCAAACTTCAGACAGTCCAGGACATGTACTGGTGGCTTAAGCAGGGGGACACATCTGGCACTGCAGGATCTGAGTCCCTAGCGGCGTAGCGTGTTACTGATGGTAGCCTTTGTTACATTGGTCCCAGCTCTCTGCAGGTCATTCACTAGGTCCCCCGTGTGGTTCTGGGATTTTTTCTCACTGTTCTTGTGATAATTCTGACCCCACGGGGTGAGATCTTGCGTGCAGCCCCAGATCAAGGGAGATTATCAGTGGTCTTGCATGTCTTTCATTTTCTAATTATTGCTCCCACAGTTGATTTCTTCACACCAAGCTGCTTGCCTATTGCAGATTCAGTCTTCCCAGCCTCGTGAATTGCTACAATATTGTTTCTGGTGTCCTTCGACAGCTCTTTGGTCTTCACCATAGTGGAGTTTGGAGTGTGACTGTTTGCGGTTGTGGACAGGTGTCTTTTATGCTGATAAGTTCAAACAGGTGCCATTACTACGGGTAATGAGGGGAAGAGACAGAGGAGCCTCTTAAAGAAGAAGTTACAGGTCTCTGAGAGCCAGGATCCTGCTTCTTTGTAGGTGACCAAATACTTATTTTCCACCATAATTTGCAAATACATTTGTTCCAAATCAGACAATGATTTTCGGGATTTGTTTTCTCATTTTGTCTCTCATAGTTGAGTTCGACCTATGATGTCAATTAGAGACCTCTCATCTTTTTAAGTGGGAGAACTTGCACAATTGGTGGCTGACTAAATTCTTTTATGCGACTAACTAAGCCAAAATTTTGGTGCATATTAAGCCATGTCCTCTTTACGTGAAACCACACCCCTTTCATGACAAACATGCCCCTTTGACGGACAAAGCACAGAAAAGTTCAGAAACTGTCTAAAACACAAGGTAAATGCAGTGTTAAGCATATACAACATTATTTTTGTGTATGTGCCTCATTGCCCAATTTACCATATTGCCTCCACAGTGTTATGCGACTCATTAGCGTTACAAGGTCTCAGATGTGAATGGGGAGCAGAGGTGTTAGATTTGGTGTTATCGCTCTCACACTCTCTCATACTGGCCACTGGAAGTTCAAAATGGCAAAGAACTGTCTGAGAAAATTAAAAGTTAGAATTGTTGCTCTACAACTAGATTATAAGAAAATTGGCAACACCCTGAAACTGAGCTGCAGCATGGTTGCCAAGAAAATACAGCAGTTTAATAAAACAGGTTCCACAGAGAACAGGCCTTGCCATGGTTGACCAAAGAAGTTGAGTGCACATGCTCAGCGTCCTATCCAGAGATAAGTGCTGTCAGCATTGCTGCAGAGGTAATAGGGTAAGAGGTCAGCCCATCAGTATTTAGAGCATATGCCACACACTCCATCACATTGGTCTGCATGGCTGTTATCCCAGAAAGGTTTGCTAAAATGGATTACTGGAATCACGTCCTGTGGTCTGATGAGACAAAGATAAACTTATTTGTTTCAGATGGTGTCAAGGGTGTTTGATATCAACCAGGTGAGGAATACAAAGACAAGAGTATCTTACCTATAGTCAAGCACGGCGATGGATTGTGGTTGTATGAGTGCTGCTGGCTGTGGTTCAGTGAGGGAAGCATGAATGCCAACATGTACTGTGACATACTGAAGCAGAGCATGATCCCCTCCCTTCTGGGCCACAGGGCAGTATTTCAAAATGATAATAACCCAAAACAAATCTCCAAGATGATCACTACCTTGCTAAAGAAAATGAGGCTAAGGCCGTGTTCACACGGCTTATTCCCGACGAATTTGTGCGCTCACAAATCCGCCGTGAATAAGGGGCGGGGTGGGGCCGGAGCGCGGCAGGGGCCCCGCCCCCCGGCCCCATAGACAATGCATTGTTTACGGCGCGTCCGCTCCGTAAATAATGTGCATGTCACTTTCTCCCCCGCGGCGGATTCGCCGAGCGGGGAGGAGCGACGGAATCCACTGTTCTCTATGAGAATGGTGGATTACCGTAATTGCTGCCGCGGGTTGGCGCCGTACTGCAGCGCAAATCCAGCGCGCAGTACGGCGCCAATTCCCCGGCCCAAAATAAGCCGTGTGAACGAGGCTAAAGGTGCTGGACTTGCCAAGCATGTCTCCAGACATAAACTATATTGGGCATCTGTGGGGCATCCTCAAATGGAAGATAGAGGAGCACAAGGTCTCTAACATCTACCAGCTCCGTGATGTCGTCAAGGACTTTACAAGCTGGTTCAAAAGCTTAAGTGTAGATAACTCGACGAGAGAGAGGCCAAAAGAAATTCAACGTGTATTAAGTTTATTGTGATGAATATAGTTAGTTGTAATGAAGCCACTCTTTTGCTCAATGCATTAGGCATATAGTTGCAACGTTTAAGACTATAAACTATTGAAGTTCACTATGAAGGAAAGGTCATTAACACAACAGAGGTAAGAGTGGTAGGTGCTATGTTGATGTGGAGACACCCAAGATGGTACTGGAATGACCAGTTGTGTTGTAAAGTGGCATTAGAGAGTGGTACCATGCCATCTTTAACTAAACTTTGCTACACACCTGGCCATTTCAGTGCCACCTTGAACCCCTGCCACACCAAATTTGCACCTACCACTCTTATGCCTGTTGTGTTCATGACCTTTGCTTCATAAGGGACTTAAATACTTAGTCTGAAACCTTGCTACTATATCCTAATATATTAGGTGCAAAAGTAGCTTTATTACAATTAACTATATGCAAAGTTAAGTACAGTGGGTTGCAAATGTATTCATAACTCGTGAACTTTTCCTCATTTTATAATGTTACAGCCACAAACAAATGTATTTAATTAATATTTTATGTCATAGAGCAACATATCTGTTAAGAGTAAAGAAAAGATAATCGCTTACATATATGACAAGGTATGAAACAGAACTTTATGGCTCACATTGCTGCATCCTAATGGGATTTACAGCAGAATACATGGGGCTTCTTTTGAGTGAATCTCTCTGTATTTCTTGTAAACACCTACAGTGTCAGACTGTGGTGCTTGGGGCCCACCAGTGGAGTTGATTCTAGAGGTCCACCAGTAGAGTTGATTCTTGGGGCCCCAAAACCCCACTGGATTTGATCTTTGGGGGGTTTCCCCAAATTCCCCGGAGTCTTTTCCCCTGCATATAAATTTGTGCACACGGTGTAAAATACAGTAAAATCTTTGCACGCAATCTGACGTATTCCCTGGCACATAGTACGCACCTGTAAAAAGAAGTTACATGTCACTTCTTTCAGGTGCTCACACTCTGGGGAAAGTGAGAGTTAGGGCATGCCCCCACAGCACTGGTTTTCGGCCGGTTTTTCAGGTGGTTTTCGGTTTTGCAGACTGCCTGAAAAACCGGCCGAAAATGAGCATAACGGCTCCTGTGGAAAACTCGTGCAGCAGTCCACACTGCACGGGTTTTCCACCCACGGGACGCCCGAAATGCATTGATGCACATTCTTCCGTCCGGTTTTCAGACGGAATATGTGTATATCAATGTGAAGGGGGAGGGCTTTTCTCTGCTCATCACGGAGAAAAGTTGTCCCTCCCACGGCCATGGGGGCGGCTGCAAAACAGGACAAATACCGGTCGCATACACCGACTGGTATTTGTCCATTGCCGTGGGGATGCGCCCTTAGGGTCTGTTCACACGGCATTTTGGATCCGTGTTTACATACGTTTATAGATGCATGTTTGGATCAGTGTTTCGGACCCAAACATGCATCTAACAATGTGCAGTGTGATTACATTGCTTTCAAGGTAAATCATGCATCAGTGTTCAGACGAGTGATCACCGACGCGTGTTTACATGAGTCTTTCTGATGCGTCCTTCGGATCCGTTCTAAGAGTTTATTCAATTCTTGATCCGAGAGATGCAGCAGACGCCCTATTTAAAACTACAGGGTGCGATCCTGGTGCAGCCAAATTGCATGCAAACACGCAACTGCGTGTTGGATGCATTTTGGATCTGACTGACGCAGCGCTTTTGGATGTAATCTTTGGCTCCAAAAACGGCTCCAACATGCCATGTAAACATACCCTTAATGGGAGCTGGCCAGTGTGTACTTTCAACAGCAGGCGTATAGCAACTCGCACAGGTACGCACCACTATACACCGCGTGAACCCGGCCTTATGCTCTACCTCTTGTTTTCTGCCTCTCTTTCTCTCTGAAAAGCAGCCTCACTCCTGCCATGGCTAGTGGCCCACTGGGAGTTTCTCCTGCTCTCCCATTGGACAGTCTGAGCCTGCACACCTATATGCATGAATCCTGGAAGGGGTTGTGCCACCATTCACATTTATCACCTATCATTAGTGTTCTTGATAAATGTCTGATTGCTGGGGATCCCATTCCTGAAACCCCCAGCGATCACTAAAACGGGGGCCCCCACGACTCTGCCCATCCCCTCCTCCGGCTCCATATAAAGTCTGTGGGTAACGGGGATAGACAAGTGCTGTGCTCACGTATCTCTATCAATGCCATAGACACTGAACGGGGGAGCAGCAGTGTGCATGTTCGACACTTGCTCTGCTCAAAGCCTTCCTCACTGCGCAAGCACAATGGGGGAGCCAGGGACCCTAGTTTAGCGATGGTTGGGGGTCTCAGCGGTGGGTCCCCCAGCAGTCAGACCTTTATCATCTATCTGTGGACATGTTATTAGAGTCTTGCATTGCATGTCCCTGCTAATTCTTCATAGGTTAGAGACTTTCTATTATCAGGGGTACAGGATCAGCGGCGCCTTTCTACCAGGCACATTCTTTTTGTACAGATATTTCATTATGAATGAATAACATACTTCTCTTACTTCCTGGTGGTCTGGCTACGTCTGCTTTGCCTCCACATGAGGTTTATGTACAAATACATCAGTAGGTGGAACCCAAATGGTTAAAAACTATTCTCATGCGTAAAAGCAGCAGGAAAAGCAGAAGCTGGGAGATAAATACTGGTCAGTGCATGAACAGCCAGCAGCAGGGAGACAGGAAACTTTGCAATGAACCTTGTGCTGAATGCAGCCTGCCAGCTCCCAGCACTAATGTATATTGTATATAATAAGTAGCGATAACACATCCGCCATCCAACAACAATAGCTCATCAAATAGACACTTTCTAAAGGAAGCGCTGGACTGATGAGGGGCTGCCTGCTCCACAAACATTTCCTAAAGCCAGTCCATACTCAGGGCACAGGGGCTTCAGAGGAGCCAGTGGGAGAGCACAAGCACCTCATACATGACATAGCACTCTACACAGGACAATGATGGAGATAACAACCTTCCAGACACTCACCTGCAGTCTTCTCTCTCTCTGTGCGTCTAAGTTCCAGGCAGGGAAGTTGGAGCTCAGACTACAACTCCCAGCATGCTTTGCAACCACTTAGGGAGAAGTTTCAACAACTTTATCTGTTTTTTTTTTTTTTTTTTACTTTTTGAGAGTCCTCCCTGTCTACATGCAACAGCTCCCCTTGCTGGCAGCTATGTGGTAGCTGGTGATAGCTTGCTTGCTGGAGGCTGGTGTGGCAATGTGTGCTGAGAAATAACTGCAGTATTGTGAGCAGCACAGGAGCCTGGGAGGTGTGGCAGTGTACAGCAGAGATTTACACAAGACACCCAGCAGCCACTCGATTTTGTTAGTGATTCACGGGAGGATGAGCAGCTTTAGCCTTACATATTGTTATTTATGTAGCACCATCACCTTCTGTGCAATGTCATTGGTCTGTAGAGATAGAAGAACACGCAGGCACGTATATTGTCAATGGACCTGTCGCCTCTCCTGACAACTCGGAAATAAGTGGATTCTTAAAATAAGCCTGAAGTATATGTTATACAACTTTTTGTTTGTCACCACATTTGGAAATAATAAATTTGACAACTGGTTGTTGCCATTTTCCAATGTCAAGGGGGTGTGCCCTTACACATTAGGGGCGACGTGTCCCAACACGCCAACACCAGTTTTTTGGTCTATTTTGCCCCAAAACCACTTTTGACGCCATATTCTTGTTGTAAATGAACTGTCGTACACCAAAACTAGGCGCATTATACGGCGGGCACGACACTTTGTAATGCGTCTAAATATGGTGCGATGTGCGCCTCCTTCGTGCAATGCTCCTATTGAGGCGCATTACATATGTTATGCGCCTCCGTCGGGCAATGCGCCTTGATAGGCGCATTACATACACCACCAATGATATGCTATGTGCCGCGAGTTGCACAATGCGCCTTTTTTGACGCAATGCGCCATTTGAGGCGCATTAGGTTGCAATGCAAGGTATACCTGACACCAGTTTTTGGAAGAGATCGGACTTTCTGGCGCACTTTACACTGATTTAATGGGCCTAAAACTGGCGTGGAAACGTCACTTTTCTGACATGTCGTCCTAGGTATTGAGTAGTGCTTAGTATGTCAGATGATGTAAAAACACACAGGAGAGTGGTCCACAAGCTATCCCCCCTGTATACATCTGTGCCTAAGGGGAAGTTCACACAGCATTTTTTAGATGTGTGTTCGGATCTGTGTTTTGGACTCTAAATGGACCCAAACACGCATCTAACAATGTGCAGTGTGATATAGATCGCTTCTAACGTAAAACACGCATCGGCGTGCAGACCAGTGATCACCGATACGTGTTTTATTTGCTTCTTTCGGATCCGTTCAAAGAATTGTCATGTCAATTCTTGACCCAAAAGATGCCACAGACGCCCTATTTAAAACTATCTCGTGCGTTCTTGCTGCAGTCAAAACGCATCCAAACACGCAGCACACTTTGGGTGCGTGTTGGATGAGTTTTACGCAGCGCTTTCAAATACGTTTTTCGGATCCGAACACGTATTCAAAATGTTGTGTGAGCATACCCTAAATCTACTAAAACCTCCCCTCACATAATCTCTGATCCTCACATGACGCCCCTCTCTGCTCTCCAATTGTCAGCTCTTCACATAACCGCCGCCAAGGTTTCTCTGCTGCATCCCCCGTACTCTGGAACTCACTACCACAACATATTAGACTCGCCATCACTTTTAGGCTATGTCTATACAGCACAGGAATACCGTTGGATTTTTGGTGGATTCAGTATTTTGAAACCACTGAAGTTCTGACGATACCCTGTGCCGCATAGACAGCAATGAAAAACCCATGCTGTAGTCTACACACCATGGGTTTTTTTACTGTCGGGTAAAAACACTGTATATTCTGTTCAGATTTGCCGTCAGCCTCGTACATTGAATGTATGGAGCCGACAGCAAATCCAAAAACCGACCACAGCTTTTGCGCAAAAACCACAGTCCAGCAATGTCAAAATACCATCGGATTTTGGATGCCATGTTGACATATTCTGTGTGGACTTAACCTTATTGTCTTCAGCAGGGGCGTCGCTAGGCAGGTTATTCGAGGCACAAGCCCCGAACAATCCTGCCTGTGCCCCGAGTGTCAGCCCATCGGGTTGCAGGCAGCTGCTATGTGCCTGCAGCGCCGACAATCTATTGAGCTGTATGTGAATCCTCTAAACACACTTACAGCTCACGGCCGTTCCTCAGTGCAGGGAGGGGGAGGGAGAGCGACTGCACCAGCTGCCGGCACTTAGCAGGGAGGGGGGGACGCCTGTCACTCCTGAAGCTCCTGACTGTCAGGACTTCCTGTGCTGCAGCCGCGCTGAGCACGAGAGCCTGGCAGTCAGGAAGCAGTGAGTGAGGAGCTCCGCCCCCCGCTGTGTGGCTCCAGGGTCCTGGACCATACACCAACTCAGCCTTGGAGACAACAGCAGCAGCATCATCATCATCCACCGGTGCCCAGGAGGTCTCAAGTGAGTGAGTAGCCTCACTGTAAGAGACCAGTACTAAATAGTATAATAAGGGAACACCACATAATCTTCATAAAAATGAATTGTACTTAATGTATATATGGGATGGGGTATACACATATGTGTAATGTATATATGTAATTGTATGCATGTGTGTGGGATATATGTGTATTTGTGTATCATGTGTGTATAAAAATGTTTTTATATATGTTTGTGGGGTATGCATGTGTGTGTATATATGTGTATTTGTGTATGGGATGTGTGTGTATATATGTTTGTGTTTTAGTATATGTTGTGTGTAGCATGTGTGTGTATATATGTGTATTTGTGTATGCATGTTGTAAAATATTGTTTTTGTGTATGCCCTGTGTGTATATATGTATGTGTGTATGCATGTGTGAATATATGTATGCATGTGTGTGGTATATATATGCATGCATGTGTGTATATATGTATGCAGCTGTGTGTAATAATGTATGTGTGTGTGTGTGATATAATAATATATATATAATAAATATATATGTGGTTATGCAGTTGTTTGTGTGGGATATAAATATATAAATGTATTTGTGTGTATATGTGTGTATAATATATGGTATGCATGTGTGTGTGTATATATAAAATATATATTGTGAAAGTATAAAATATATGTGTGTGGTATGTGTGTGCAAGCCCTATGTGTGTACATGTGTATGTTAATGGATGTACTTAAAATAAGTGTTTATTGTATAACCACATAACCACAAAATGCCCTATTTGCGTCACTAAACATAATCCTGCCTGTTCTGTCCTTTACACATGTAAGCTACAGCCTGATAATGAATTGTATCTGAATATAATTTTTTATACCCATTATTTGTCAGGGTTGCATACGTTTTTAGCTGCTGCAGCCAGACAAAGGGTACGTTCACATGGCATAATTTGGGGGTGCTTTTTTGTGGTGTATTTGCCTTTAAACCTCCAAAAGGCTATGATTTCCCAGCGTCTTCTCCGCGTACAACCATGGCATTGTACCTGGGAAAAGAAGTGCAGTCCCCCTCGATAGAAGCCGCAGTTCTTGGGGGGAAAAAATGCCGGTGAACCCCCGCCCTACTGAGCAAAAGAAACACAAGGGCCCGAGCCCCGGATGTTTTGGGACCCTAGCAACGCCCCTGGTCTTTAGAAGAAACCTAAAAATCCATCTCTTCAGGATAGCCAACAACTTACCTTAATCCTGCTACCCCTACACTATCATACACAGCTAGCCTTATGTGATGTGGGTCCGGAAGTGATGCTGGAGCGACAGCGCCACCAAACCCGAAAACACCATGAAAGTGAACCCTAAACAGGTTAAAAAGCCTGACTTTCACAACACCTTAGGGGTAAGGTTAGGGGGCGTTCACACGCCGTATTTGTGGGGTGTATTTCAGCACGTTATTGTGCCAAAATGCTTCTAAAATCCGCCCCACAAATACGGTAAAAAAATGTCACTAGTGAAATCAACTTTTGTTTTTTCACAATATGATTTTACAATGTTTTTTTGCGACACTTTTAAGTACGCTTAAAAAAAGTGATTGCCGATCTATCAGGCGTATTATGCGATATGAAATACAAAGTATTGGGGCGGGAATCTCCTCGCAAATTGCCGGTTTTTTGTCCCCGCCACCCCAACTCCAAATTAACATGTCGCATATCTCCCCGCATGTACAATACAATCGTATTGTACGAGCGGGGAGAGGAGGCGTTATCCATAATTCTCTATTCTTAATCCCTTATATGCTGCGGTGGTGTTTACTAAGGGGTCAAAATACCGGGCCCCTGCTCTAGGGGCACGTCCCACGTAATAACACCATTACCTGCGCTATGAGCGGACAAAAAGAATGTATAACCCCTCACCCCCTTATCATATAATAAAATGGGAGACATGTGGAGCCCAGCACACCCCTCCTATTTGAGTCATTTATATGCTTTATTATTAAAGGGAAGAAGAGGACTTTTAGGGAAAAGTGGGGTGAGGGGTGAACCCCCTTCCTGTATGCTGCTGGCAGTCATTGGATTTTGCTGATATGCTGCCTTGTGTAGGAACTAGTCCCCGGCGCCGCCGCTATCCGCCGCCGCCGTCGACGAAAGATCCAAGCCGAAAACCAAGTCGCAAACTATCGGTTTTAGGACCTTGGGACGGCAGCGGTGGCGGGACTAACTGTAGGCGTCCCCCGGGACCACATACAGTTAAATGCTTCAGCGGAGCAGAGAGCTCCGCGAAAAACTAGGAAGCCAAGGGAGGGGCCGTGCGCGCCGGAGTGACGGGGGTTTGTGCGCGTCACAGCTGCCGCGGGCCCCCCCTGTGACGTCACACCGCTGAGAAAAGACCGGGGCACGACCGCGACAGCGGGGGAGCGGGTCAGATGATGCTGTCATTTTTCTTACTTTTAATTGTCTCTATTCAGCGGGGGCCTATTTCTAGTAATAGTGCAGGAGGGGCATTATCAGTTAAAAAGGCAGGGGGGGGCTATTATCTACTGTTATATGTGCAGGGAGGGGGGCTATTACTATTATATGTTTCAGGGGGGGGGGCTATTTTCTACTGTCAATGTGCAGGGGGGGGGAAAATTATCTATTTTTAAATTTTTAGGGAGGGGGCGATTATCTATTGTTATATGTGCAGGGGGGGGCATTTTCTATGGGTTTTATTTCAGGGAGGGGGGTATTATCTATTTTTATATGGCAGGAAGGGGGGCTTTACTATTGTTATATGTGCAGGGAGGGGGGCTATTACTACTGTTATATGTGCAGGAGGGGGACTATTATCTACTGTTATATATGCAGGGAGGGGGGCTATTACTATTGTTATAGGCAGGGAGGGGCCCATTTTCTATTGTTTTTATGTGCAGGGGAGGGGGGGTATTATCTATTTATTGCAGGGGGGGTATTATCATTTTAATGTGCAGGAGGGGGGGAATCACGTTAAAGTGCGGGGGGGGGGCTATAACTGTTATAGTGCAGGGGGGGCAAATTTTCACTGTTATATGTCAGGGGGGGGGGGCTAATACTACGTTAATGTGCAGGGGGAGGGCTATTATCACTGTTATATGTGCAGGGGGCATTATCTATTGTTATATGTGCAGGGGGGGGGGCTATATCTACGTCTATGTGCAGGGGGGGGCATTATCTACTGTTATATGTCAGGGAGGGGGGGTATTTTTCACGTTAATTGCAGGGAGGGGGGGTTTATCTACTGTTATTGCAGGAGGGGGGCTATTATCTACTTTAAACTGAGGGGGGGGGGAGCTATAATCTACCCACATTGTCTGTAGGCCTATAACACCATAGATACACTCTGTGGGGCCCATAAGCACTATAACCTGCTGGGGACCTAAACCCCCCCTAAATCCGCTGGGGACCTAAACCTACCTAATACCTACAGGGGGATCCATAAACCTGCCCAAACCTTAGGGGGCCCATAACCTCCCCCCAAAACCTGCTGGGGGACAATAACCGCCATATACCTACAGGGGATCCATAACCTGCCCATAACCCACTGGGGGCCATAACCCCTATACCCTGCTAGGGGACCCCTAACCGCCCAAAAACCCCAGGGGGCCCATAACCTCCTATTTAAACCCGCTGGGGGTCCAAACCTGCCCATATACCCTAGGGGGCCCAAACCTGCCATAACCGCTAGGGGGGCCCCAAAACCCGCCTAAACCGCTGGGGGACATATAAACTACACACCTACCTACGGGAGATATATAAAATATATAACCACCACTAAGGCGATAACTTACTGGGGAACCCTTTACCTTCACTGGGGGGAAACAAAAAATTTACTGCTTTGTGAAATTTTCGTTTAACAGTTTTTTTAAGCCGGTTTTTTAAAGGCCCAGTTAAGTCAGTTGATAAAAAAAAGCAAATGGGATTCGGGGGCCCTCCACCCTTTTTGGTTAAGTCGGTTGTTTAAGGCCTAAAGGGCGATTGTTAAGCCCTTTAGCAATCGACCCCGGGGGACTAGAAAAGGGAAACCAGATGGGGCATCATTTTTCCGAGAGGGACCGGGCAAAAAACCGCTCCCCAAACGGGGCCACCCGGGGCATTTTAAAAAGGATGGCCGGGGGTTTAAAAAAAAAACCCAAGGGTTTTTAAGGGAAGAAAAAAGAAAAGGGGAATTCCCCCCCCTCCCAAATTATTTTGGGGGGGTTTTAAGTCCCCCAGCATTAAAATTTGGCAATGGTTTGTTTGAGTTTTTTGGCGGCTAAAAGTTTAGTTTCTTTATTTAAAGAAATTTAAATTTCTGGTCAAATTTCTTATTGCTTTGATTGTGATGCCAAAAACCCCCCCTTTTATTTTTAAAAAAAAAATTTTTTGTTTTTTTTTGGTGGGAAAAGAAGGGCGGGGAAGTCGGCTCCATGAGTCATAAATTTTCCCCTTACCAACCTCATGACATAACTGTTTGCCCAAAAAAAAAAATTAGCTTCCCTTTTGGATTTATCTTTGGAAAAAATAAAAACTCATAAAAATAAGATTTTTTGGGTTCTTCCTTTTTATGTTTTTTCCTTTGAAAATTGTAACTTTTTGGATCCCCCCTCATGTGCAGCGGGAACCCAAAGGGGATCGGGCCCAAACTCAAAAAGATAAAAGGCCCCTTGACGGACTTTTAAAATATATGAACCACACAAGCATCTCAGAAGTTTGAGTTTCAAAGGGAATCTGGAAATCTACTTTTTTAAAAGCAAAAAATTAAAAATCAGTTCCCAAAAAAACTTTTGGTGACGGTGCAGAACCAGTCCCATATATAAAGTTTTAAAAACTTTCCCGAGCCCCCATTCAACCCATAAAGGTTTTTCCGGGGCGGGGAGGATAAAAATGGGGGGGGATGTAAACACTTTTTTTCCTGATTTATTTTTTCTGTGCACAAAATTAGTGATACATTTTACTGCATGAAAAAAACTGCACATAATTTGTAAAGACTGGAAAATCCCTTAAAAAATAGTTATGGTTCAATGAACCCTCTCCCCGTCAATGAAATCTTTCTCTGGCGAATTTTTAAAAAGCTGAGTTAAATTCCGGGCAGCTTTCTGAGTTGGGCAAAATGCCCTTTTTTTTTTGGGGGAAGTGGGTGAGGCGGGCCTTAGGTTCTGCAGTTTATGTGCCTACCAGTTTTAACTTGCCCTTGGTGGCAGCTCAGGTGTACAGCAGATTTCTCAGGAGCAGTTACTTATACAACTAAATCTAAAGATTGTACTGTAAAACAAAAAAGAATGAAAAAACGGGCGCTCCTAGTGTAGATCGTCAAAAAAAAGGGGTTTTATTCCTTTGGGTCGGGTACCCCCCAAACCCTGATTTTGTTAAAGCAATGGTGGGAGCCCGAAAACCCTCCCCAAAAGTTTAATAGATGGGTCAGTCACAGCACCCCCCCTCGCTTTTTTGGCTCCAAGCGTTGCTGAGTGGTGGGAAGTTATAAAAATACTTTAAAAAAATAAAACTAAAAATTAGGGGTGTTTAAAAGGGAAAAAAAGGGGGAAAATTAGGGCCCGCTAACTGTTAAAAGTATAAAGGTAAAATTTTTATTAAACATAAAACGGACTACGCTTTTTCTCGCTTATAGCGTTTTCTTTGGGGGCCATGCAGAGAAGTGATCCTAAAACAAAGGTTTAAACAACCGGATTTAAACCTTTTTTTTAGCTTCACTTCACTGCATGGACCTGATAAAACACTATAAAGGGCAAAAAAACACGTGTCCTGTTTTTATGTATTTAAAAAAACTTTACCTTAAAAATTTTTTAAAAAGGTTAAAGTGCCCATAACCCCCTCTTTTACCTCTATCACACTATTTTTAGTTGGGGATTTTTAATAATCTAAAGATTAATATATATTTTTAAAAATGAATGAGGGTTTTTTTTCCCATATTTCATCTCAAAAAATATAGAACACCTGAAAAGAAATGATATCAACAATTTAAGTCAAATTGAAAAACCCCTATATTTTTTTAAAAATCTTTCATATGAATTACGGTATGATAGAATAATTTGTGAACCCCTTTTAAAAAATAAAAAGATCCTGGGAACCCTTTAATTTTCAAGGATATTCTATTTTTTTGAGATGCACTAGTATCTGTACATTAGGCATATATTAGTTATGCTACATTTCTTACCTCTTAGAATGATTAGTAACCCATTGAAAACATATCTATATATCTATCTATCTAGTCAATACAGAGATCTCTCCCGTGATCTATTTATACTCAGGACTGAATCCAGGACAAGGTGGCGTCCTCTATGTCTAGAGCAAATAAGTTTTCTACACAAACCTAGAAAGGGATTCTTTACTGTAAGAGCAATGATTCTGTAGTTCTCACTGTGGCCTGGATGCATTTCTGTAGTGTAATAATATAAGTTATAGTGATCGTTGATCCAGGGATTTATTCCAGTTTGGCCTTCCTCTGTATCAACACTATAGAACAAAAGGCTGAACTGGATGGACGTCTGTCGTTTTTTAGCCTTAGGCTATTTCCACACGGCTTATTTGGGCACGTATTTCAGCCCGTAATTCGTGGCGTACTGCGCGAATTAAGGGCTGAAATCCGTCCCAGTCATTACGGTAATCCATAGTTCTCATAGAGAACTATGGATTATGTCTCCTCCCCCCGCTCGGAGAATCCGCCGCGGGGGGAGATAAGTGACATGTCATTTACTAGCGGCAAATACGCGCCGCTAGTAATGATAGTCTATGGGCCGGCGAGGTGCCGGACCCCCGCTCCCGCCCCCGTCCACACGGCGTAATTGCGGGGCGTTATTACATAGCCTTAGGGTGCATCCACATGCCGAGTACATTTGCTCGTCATGTTCTACCGTTGAAAACCACATCAGATGACGAGGTTTTCAATGAGTATTTCACATGTGTTGCATGTGGATTCATGGTCATTTTCTTTGCGGTGGATTTATAGTCAGAAACAAGTCCCAATCATCTCCATGGGGTGTTGAGATGTTTTTTAAGTATTTTAGTCATCCCTATTGACCTCAGTAGTAAATTTTCCGTGTGGAATGCGACCAAAGAATGAACATGTTCTAAGTATTTTGTTCTAAGGGCCACATGTATGAAAACTGTCTAGGTCTAAAACTCGCATTGTTGCCCATAGCAACCAATCAGAGCTCATAGCAACCAATCAGAGCACCCCTTTCATTTTTCCAGAGCACTATATGAAATGAAAGGGGCGCATTGATTGGTTGCTATGAGCTGTGATTGGTTGCTATAGGCAACAAAGTGAGTTTTTTTAGACCAAGACAGTTTTCATACATGTGGCCCTAAGGCCCCGTTCACACGGCTTATTCCCGACGGATTTGTGAGCCGTATTGAGCGCACAAATCCGCCGTGAATACGGGGCGGGACGGGGGCGGGGCCGGAGCGCGGCGGGGGCGCCGCTCCCGGCCCCATAGACAATGCATTGTTTACGGCGCGTCCGCGCCGTAAATAAATGTGCATGTCACGTTCTCCCCCCGCGGCGGATTTGCCGAGCGGAGAGGAGCGACGGAATCCACTGTTCTCTATGAGAGCAGTGGATTACCGTAATGACTCCGACGGATTGGCGCCGTATTGAAGCGCAAATCCGGCGCGGAATACGGCGCCAATCCGTCGGCAAATAAGCCGTGTGAACGGGGCCTAAGTGTTTTTATGTTTAAAAACCGACCAACAAAAATACGCATTGTATGAACTACAGCGTATATGCTCTATTGAGGTCAAGGGGAATGGTTTGCTTTCGGTTTTAGAAAAGTGTTTCAAATCCACGTGGATCCCGACTTGAAATCCTCATCATGTGGACAGAGCCCTGCAAACTATGTAACTTTGTAACCAGAGTTAGAGCCGGGAAGGAATTTTTTCCTTAAATTGAGGGCAATTGGCTTCTACCTCATTGGGTATTTTTGCCTTCCTATTTATCGGCACTGTGGGATAATAGGCTGAACTGGAGGGATGTCTTTTTGCAGCCTTACAAACTATGTAACTATGGACTGTGCTTAAAGTGTTATAAAACATGATGAGCTCACCAATCAAGGAGAAGGCGATTGATCACCATTATTGGTCAATTGTCCTCGTGAGACTGGGGTTCCATGATCCGCCAGCTGCATTTGGACAAAACCATGTCCATGGCCATAAGAGTTTGTCTGAGGTATCCCTGTTTCACTAGTATACTTATATGACCATTGGGAGTCACGGTTTTATCCAAATGTTTCTGCCGGACCTTGAGACAAAAGCCTAAATGTGCAGGCCATTTACTTAAAGGGGTTTTGCCAAGAAGTGATTTCCTCACCTAACAGGCTGAACTGTCCTTTTCAGTCTTAAAAAAGGGGCGTTGTGTTTCTGTGTTTAAAAAAACTAGGACTTCTCCATCGATGTCATTGCATCACCTTCATGCACACTCCCGAGGCTGATATAGTCTCTGTAGTTGGCAAACATTGTTTGTAAACCACAGGAGGATAACTGCATTGTGCACAAGCTCTACAGGTTTTGTTTTCTTCCCTTCTCTCTCAATCTGCACGGTGAGAAGATAAGATCCAAACAGGCAGCATCATGAAACTGCTGCAAGGAGGAGGGAGGAAGGATGAGCAGGGAGCTTCTGCATGTTTACTCATATAATTACATTACAACCAGCAGATTCTCTATACATCAGACACAGGCTTTGTTCTCCCCCTCCCTTCAAAGCTCATTCATGTGCCCTGCCATCAAATAAGAAGTGCAAACAACGCAAGTGCTGCCAGATCGGCATCAATTCCCTACAGAGCGTGCCAAGGTGGCCTCCATAATCAGCCTCTTGTCTGGAGGACGTCTTTGGCTGGGCTACGCCTATTTGGGATCGAGGGGATCCATCTGGACAGCCGTCCTCCTAACCTTCCTACGGGGTTCCGCACGGTCTTTCAGGAACCAGGCCGTACTTCTTCGGCCGCCGCAGCACTGCTTCGGCTGCGTTAGGGCGACACCACGGTCGGTCATTATTCGGTGCAGTTTCGCACTCTCGCTTGGGAGCTGGACTGGAACAACGAAGCTTTGGTGGCGCCGTTCTGGAAAGGTCGCTCGGGACGGATCAAGGATGAGCTCAGCTGCTCGGAGATCTACCAGATGATTTGATGACTTATTCCACTTAGAGCCACCCGATATTACGTTCGCTGAAAGGCAACAGAGCTCCGCCTTAACGGAGGTCGGCGTCCACACCGTATACCCCGCTTGGTCCTTTCTTCCCCGTTTTGCCAGCGGACCACCTCTTCCTCCTCCGATGGGTCGCCGAGGGAAGATACCTATGCAAGTGTGATGAAGCTACCTGCCCAGGAGGAACGGGGTCACAGCGTCGCCAGATGCAGCTGTGTTTCTATTGTGGAGGTTCAGGCCCATTTTATTGGGGACTGTCCGGTGCGCCTGGAAACTCCGCACTTAGGGATCGTAGGTGAGGCGTCCCTAGGTGTCGTAACGGCCTCTCCGTCTGACCATGCCGTATTAGGTTGGTGTTTCCACCAGATAGCACCTTTTCGGCCTCCGCCTTTATTGATTCAGGTTCGGCAGGAAAATTCATAAGCCACGAACTTGTGACCAGTTTCGTTCTCCAGTGATTCCGTTGCAGAAACATAGTTTGTCCGTCGGTCAGTGGCGAATGCCTTAAGGACGCTATCCGCTTCCATACTGCCCCCCTCTGCCTGCAGATTGGGGCTTTCACAAGGAGAGCTTTGCAACTTCTCGTCCTGCCTCGATCTCCTGTCCGAAAGTCTTCTGGAGTCTTCCATGATTGCAGGACCATACCCCGGACCTTGGATTGGAGCACAAGTGAAGTCATGGTTGGGGTTCGAGTGTCTCCTCGCGTTTGCCTGTCACAAGCCTCAACCTGCTCCTCAGGTCGCCTCCTGAATTCTGCCAAGCCTCCACCAGGGCCTAACTACGCCCATTACTGGGACTTTGCTGACGTCTTTACGGAAAGACAGGCCGAAACGCTTCCTCCACACGGCAGTATGATTGTCCATTGATCTGCAACCTGGCTGTACTCCTCTCCCGGGTCTGGGTCTATCCCCTCTCCGTCCCGGAGACTAAGGCTATGTCTGAGTCCTTCATGGAGATACCTACCGTGACGGTTCATTTGTAAGTCCTTGTCTCCGGCAGGAGCCGGCTTCTTTTCGTGGAGAAAAGATGGGTCACTCCGGCACTGCATCGACTATCGGGGCTTAAATAAAAATTAAGATAAAAAAAAAACGCTACCTCTGCCTCCGATCTTTTCGGACCGCCTGCGAGGTGCGAAAATCTGCGAGGCGATGAGTGGAAAACGCAGTTTAATACGTGGGATGGCCACTTCGAGTATTTGTTTTGCCATTCGGTCTCTGTAAACGGACCTGCTGTATTTAGAACTTTGTCAATGAGATCTTTCGGGACCTTATGTATGTCTGTGTTGATTTTTTTCTTTGGACGTTTTCTAATTTTTTCCCTGATTTCGAGACTCATCGCCACCATGTGCGACAGGTCCTAAGGCGACTCCGCACCCATCAGTTTTTGCCGAACCGGAGAGTGCCTCTTTGAACAGTTACAGCTTACCCTTCTGTGGGTAACATGTCTCAGATAAGGGCCTCCGGATGGATCCTTCTAAACTCTCCGCAGTGTTAGGCCGTGTTCACACGGCTTATTCCAGACGGAATTGCGAGCCGGATTGCGCTCGCAATTCCGTCTTGAATAAGGAGCGGGTGCGGAGGCGGGCGGGGGCGGCCCGCCGGCCCCATTGACTTACCTTATTCCACGGCGCGTATTGCGCCTGGATTAATGTGCATGTCAGTTTCTCCCCGCCCGGCAGATTCGCGGAGCGGGGAGGAGCGCGGATCCTTGTTCTCTATGAGACGGTGGATTACCGTAATTAACTCGACGGAATTGGCGACGTACTGACAGCGCTAATAGCGCGGAGTAGGGCGCCAATCCGCGCCGAAATAAGCCGTGTGGACACGGCCTTACAGTGGCCACAACCAGTGGGGCCTTGTCGGGCCATTCAGCATTTTTTGGGATGTGCCACAAATTTATAAGACAATGTATTCCCACAACTTCTCTAACTTGTGGCTCTAACTAAGAAAACGCCAATTCCCAAATCCTGGCCCCAGAAGCTCAAGAAGCCTTCATCCGGCTAAAGCTGCATTAGTGTCTGCTCCGGGTCCTGTCCTCGCCCTCTGACCCTATACACCGCCCTTTTATTCTGGAAGTGGAATGCGTCTTCTGTCAGTGCGGTGCTGTCCTCTCTGCAGTTGATCCTATCTCTGGTAAACTACATACTTGTGGTTTTTTCTCCTAACTTTCTCTCCTGACGTGATGAATTTATCCATTGGTGAATCGCGAAATTACTGGCCTTAAGCTGGCTCTAGAAGAATGGACGTCACCTGCTGGCAGGGCTTCGCCACCCTATTCGTACATCTTCACGGACCATCAAGAACCTCCTATATCTTCAGTGTCTTAACGTCTGGAACCCTCGGCAAGCCAGATGGTCACTCCTTCTTTGCCCGTTATTGTCTTCCGTTTTCATATTTTCGGCCAGACGAGAAAAAACGTAAGAGCTGTCGCTTTTATCGTCTTCGATACGTGGGGTCTGACCCGTATCATTAGCAAATTGTCCCCAGAAACGACTCGTCACGGCTGCCCCGTGGATCTCCCAAACACCTACCTCCCGGGAAAGACGTATGTGCGCCTGCCTTGCGGACTAGAATCCTGAGTGGGGACATTCTTCTCGTTACAGCTGGCATCCAGGAGTCCATAGGTCGCTACAAACTGGTCTCCCGTTATTAATGGTGCCTACTCGTCAAGATGTCAGGGATCTTTGTTCTGCGCACCTCCTGCTGCCCATAATAAGGTCCTCGTCTCAAACCTCGGCCTTCTTCAGGCCTCTCCCTGTGCCGGAAAAAACCCTGGGACCCATGTAGCCATGGACTTGGTTACAGGACCTCCGCCCTCATCTGGAACTCACGGTCTCTGGGTAGTGACCGACTGGTTTCTCTAAGATGGCTCACTTTATCCCTCCTCGGGGTTACCCTCTGCACCCCAGCTGGCCCAAACTTTTTTTGCAGTCCATGTTTTTCGTTTTGCACGGTCTTCCTTTACACATTGTCTCTGATAGGGGAGGTACAGTTCATTCGCTAAATTTTGGCGTGATCTGTGTGGGCCAATTGCAGGTTCAGTGGACTTTAATTGGCATACCACCTCAAACTAATGGGCAGGTAGAGAGGTTTAACCAGGTGATGGGTACCTACTTGCGGCATTTTGTGTCTGCTCGTCAAGTACTAGTTGATCTTCTCCCTCATGGGCAGAGTTTTCCTATAACTCTTTAGATTCGGAATCCGCTGGGGCCTCCCCTTTTTTGTCGTCTGTGGGTTAGATCCCCGCCGCCCCTCCATCCTAGCTACCTTCCGTGTCTTGTCCCGGCCGTGGATGCCCAAGTAAGGGACATCAAGGCTCTCTGGCGGTCACTCCGACAGGCCCTGCTACGGGCTTTGCTCGCACCAAAGTCCAGACTGACAGGTACCGTAAGGCCCCGCCCCTATTTGAGCCCCGGGGGATAGGGTTGGTGTCCACCAAGACCCTCCGCTTCAAGGGGGCCCACTACAAGTTAGGCCTAAATACGTAGGTCCTTTTGTGGTACCTATCGGCGACTAAACCCAGTATCCTACAAGCTTCGCTTGCCTCCTACCCTGCGTATCCCGAACGCTTCCAGCTCTCTCCTCAAGCCGGGGTGCTGAAAACGCTCCTCCCGGGGGGCTGTCTTGCCTTCTCCTGTGGCCAACTCTGAAACATCTTTGAGGTCAAAGGAGGTGCTTGCGGAGAAGACAGTGAGGGGGAAGCGGTTCTTTCTCATTGACTGGAAGGGGTTCGGGCGGGAAGAGCGTTCCTGGGAACCTGAGGCCAACCTGTCTCCTTATCTCCTCCCCTTATCTCCAAAAAAAGAGGGGGAGACCTAAGGGGGGGAGGGTGGTTATGTCACGGGGGTCGCGGGCGCCGCTGCTCCCCGCGATCGCCCCTCTGCCTGCATGCGGTCCGGGCTCCTGCGCCGCTTCACTTACCTGTCCACGCTCCTGTGAATGCTGCTCCTGCCCGTCCCGGTCGCCGCGCGCGGGCCCGCTGCTTAAGGCGCGCATGCGCGACAGCTTCGCTGGATTTAAAGGGCCAGCGTCTATGGTCTATTTTCGGGCACTGGTTCTATTTAAGGAATACGCCCCCAGCACTTCCTGCCAGTCCATTGGTGTGTTTTCCGTGAGATTAGAGAGTGTTGGAGTTCTGTATTGATCACCCGTGTACCAGTCCGCTTGCTTACGTTTCCTGACCTTGCCTGTTTGCCGCCTGCCCTGACCATCTGCCTGTCCCCGACTACGACTCTGGATTACGACTTTGTACCACACTGTACCCCGGCCGCAATCGCAAGCAAGTCACATCAGAGGTAGCGACCTGGTAGCCTCACGCCGCAGCAAGTCCATCACGCTTTGCGACAGGCTCTGGTGAATACCGGGGGCTACTTAGACTCCGCTCCCTGGCGTGGCTTAGCTATCATCGCTTACGATGGTCCAGCGAATCCACCTCTGCATTACAGTGGCGAGGGTAGATGTTGGGATCTATAGTTAATCTTGCACCTGCCACATCATAAACCTCTACAGAAGATATGAAGCATCCAAGTGCATAATTTATCAAGCCATTAGTGGGGCCTGACAACAACCACAAGATGACCATCATGCTTGGCCAAAGAGAATATTGTCTTCTACAGAAAAAAAAGGAATAAGCACTAGTGTTGCTAAACTAGGGGTATGAACAAGGAGTTTCAGTACTCGTGCTCGGGGTAAATTAGAAAAAATTAGTAAGTTGAAAAAACGCACTTTATTGGACAAAAATAAAAGGGGTTTTAAAATCACAAAAACACTACATTTCGTTGACGCGTTTCAGGCCAGATAAATGGCCCTTAGTCGTAACACAGATGTTACGACTAAGGGCCATTTATCTGGCCTGAAACGCGTTCAACGAAATTGTAGTGTTTTTGTGATTTTAAAACCCCTTTTTATTTTGTCCAATAAAGTGTGTTTTTTCAACTTACCAATTTTTTCTAATTTACCCCGAGCACGAGTGCTGAAACTCCTTGTTCATACTTTTGCTTTGGATCCCGCAGCTGGATACCTACCTTTCTTCAGTGCACTGTGTGTGGAAGGGGTGCATTCAGATCCTATAATGGACTACAAATACCGGTGAGCGTTTTCTGTTTTCCTTTTATTGTTGTTGCTAAACTAGGGCCCTGGTTGAATTTTGGCACAGAATAGACCGAACTTGTGAAAATATTTGGGACATCCCAAACCCAAATTCTCTCTCTTTAATCCTACAGCATCTCTATCCCTAGCCATAACCATAATTGTAACCCTAACATTACATTTGGGTTAAGATTGTCATAGTGGCTCTAGAAGGTTAACTTACCATTCCAGCAACACAATAATCCCGTTGTGGCCATACTTCCCACCTAAATTCTCATGAGATGTCACTTCGCCTTACTTCACCCTAGATCTAATGTTATGGTAATAAGAAGTAACAATGGATGCAACATTCAATGTCACTTCCGGTTACCAAACCAGACCTAAGTGACGGTGGACTGAAAATTAAATTGTAATGGGAGAGTTATGTCACTAGACCAGTGAGTTAACTTCTGAAATTTCTTAAACAACCGTAACCTTAATTTAGGGGTAAGTTTCCAAAAATTTTGACCAAAGTGCTTGGGCTCTTGTCAAATTTGACTTTCATTTATATTAAAAGCCCAACACTATTTCACACCAATAATTTTTTGGGAAAAAGCCGTTTTTGTTTCAGTTTTTGATGCATTTTTTAGCCAAGGAATGAAAAATATAAAGAAATTTTGGCTTAAAAACTGTCAGGAAAATCTGCGCCGACTCGAGGGTCGTCGGCCTGACTTGGGGTGTATTTGTGACGTTGCGTTCCCCCTAAAGGTACGCAAAGTCATCTGGATATGGTTTCACAGTTAACCCCTGTCCACATGGGTATAGGGAGACCCAGAGAGTGCGAGAGGACACCCCAGTTGCCCACAACCCTGAACAGGGGGGAGAGATATTTTTACCTGCATTGGTGAAACAGAACTATGCCACAAGTTCCTTGTTAGTTATAACCCTGGTTCATTACAGACTCATAAGCAGGCCAGGAACCTGCCTCGGGTAGATATTTATTCGAGACCAAGTAGACGGACACGTGAGTTCAGCTTGATTGGGACAACAGACCAGCTCAGGATCAAAGTTTATATATTTTTAATTCCCTTGTGAGCACACTAGACAAACAATACATACATAGGTAAATAACTATACATACACTGGTCAAACGTGCAAATATGGATATGGGTACAGATAAAGAGGCAGCAAGATGTGTTTATGTACCTTAGGTTGACCTTGTGCTGGGCACTCATGAGGGGGTAAATGTGGCCTACTGGTCCTGTGTGGATGCTCCTGGAATGCTGGTGCATGTACCCCTGTCCAATAGACACAACACTGGGCCCAGGTGGGCTCTCACTTTTAACTGTACTTTTACATCCGTCATCATACCCCTGTCACACCCCTGGGACAGTCTACATGCTCCTCCCTTCCAGGACCATGCTGTTCCTAGCTTCGGATATTAAACTGACTGTATCGCAGCAGGGAAATGCCACAGCTTAGTGCTCCTGGTACCATGTGAACCGGGTGGATCCAAGCTACAACTGGGTACCAAACACTGGGTCGTTGCTCTGTTCCTGGTAGCAGTTACCCGTTTCTCCCAGCCTGTGGCTCCTACAAACGCGGGAGTGACAGCTATGTGTGTGGGACACTTCATATTTAAAAATATGAAAGTGGGGTGTGTCTGTGACATATGGTTATTACATAATTCTTTATGAAATCTCAACTCACCTGTGACTCATGCATCTCATTGAACCACTTCACACCTTTCCCTAACTACCTTCCTCATTGTCTCGGTCTCCAAGATGACTGAGTAACCTGTGAAAATTGGTGATAGGGCCTTTGAAGCATGACCACACGCTGAAGATCCCTTCCTATGGATGGAGCATTTGTTTGAGTGCTTCCTCAATGACATGTGTTGAGCAGTGGGGGAGATAAGGTGAAGTCCTGAATCCTGCAATAACCGGGTGAATACCCCTTGAACAAAACAGTGTTGCAATTACCTGCACAACAAGTGGCAAAGAAGGCTGTTACATAGGGTAAACCTGTGAATATCTAAAGGTGCCACAGAGCAATAGCAGGGCTATGGCACCTTTCATCTCAGGATCATCTGATGGCCTGGCAATCACATCCCCACTTATCAAAAAGTGATGCCACATATAAATGAAAGAGTAGCTAAAAGATTGCGTGGGTATGATCCAGAGGAGGAGAAGTGAGGAGGTAAGTCACAGTACATTGCATGGTACAGGCAGGAGTACAGATATGGCACTACATGTGAGAAGGTGAGGAGGCTATGGGGTGGAAAGTGTGCTTCACTGTTGAAGTAACAATCAGTGGATTTGATAAACTAAATTGTACTACTGGGCAAAGCTAGCATCCCCCTCACCTACTGCCGTTAAGGTAAATGCCCTGTTTGAATAGCTGTGAGTGTGGCGAAACCTGTTGTAGGGTTGCTTGGGCGGTGGAGAGTGTAATCTGTTTGATTCCAGACAGTTACAGTAATGAAGCAACCAGGGAGACAGCTGAGGCCAGCAGACTACTAGTGCAGTAATAACATCTGTGGTGTCTATTCCATCTGTGACACTAGAAACACATGTGACATCTGTTGTCCAAGCGAGTAGCATTGGCACAGTGCTAAGCTGCAAAGGCGGTACAGATAATAATGCTGCCTACTTAGAACTGTACCTTGCATCAATATGAACCAAAAGGTTGTACACCTGTATACCTTATGGTCACAACTAAGCTTTAATGCCTCTTTGGAATAAAAGCCTATGTGTGTTCATTTGCAAAGACTGTGCAAGTCATCTCCTCAGATGAACATCAGCCCCCACATCTCACCCCTCCTTACATGGCTTACATGTGTTCCCCTCCATAAAGACATGCACCAAGTTATGGGACTGGTAAAAAATGTTTTAAAAAAGTTGTCTGATGCCTAAACAGTGCTTCTTTTTACAGTAGATGATCTGCTATGATGCTAATGTAATGTAATATGTAGCACTTATGATATTGCACCTTGCTTCTGACAGGAGCTAGCAGGGCTAGCATCGGAAACCCCTTAAATAGAACCTGATGAGCAGTTGCGGGAGATGTTTGATGGACTGTGACAGGTAAAGTGTGTGGAGCTGTGAACTGCTGGAGACTACCATTTGTGTGGGCTATGAACCGCAGCTCTGGGCTTTGATATAGAACTATAGAACTAGCTGACATGTCCAGAGACACAGGCAGGAGAACCAAAGGAGTAGTGAGGAGGCATCCACAGCATGTAGCATCATGCCAGCAGGAGGACAAACATGCATTGACTACAGGTGGAAGGGTGCAGAAGCTATGGCATGAAAAGTGTGCTTCATGTATGCACTTACAGTCAGTGGATGGACCAGGACGAGGCAAGGCCATCTTTTCCATTGGGCACACTAGGCATTTGCCCTGGGGCCCCAGGTGGGGTATGCTTGTCCCAGGAATACAAGAAACATACCCATAATCCCATGGTTGACTTTGCTTATTTTACTGTTTGAGTGTTTTTAGGATGTACAAACAAATAAAAACCATGGTGGAGTAGGGAGCCAAAGGCTCCCTTCTCTGCCAATCAGTCTTGTTCAAACATAAGTGGCGTGATAATATGGGTGTGCTTTGGGATGGCTAGAGGCATGACCTAGTGTGATATCATGTATTTGGACAGGGCCCACTGCAGTGCTATGCCCATACATGCCAACTCTCCCGCTATTTGTGGTCCGTCCCCCACCCCCCCGTCCTCCCGGCAGAGTTGGCATTCCTCCCGCCGCCAGCAGGCAGCGGGGTTCTTTAAATGGCCGCGGCGACAGAGTAGTGCTGGTGCGCTACTCTGGCGCCGCCGGGCCGCTCCTACAGGCGGGTGCTGCGGCCGCTTCACCCGCCCGGAGTCTCGCTGTGCAGGGAGGAGGCAGGAGGGATCGCTCCCTCCTCCCTTCTCCCCCTGTATGTACAACGCCGGTGTGCGCCATACATACAGGTCAGCGGCGCAGGGGGAGTGACGCGCGGCTGCACTCACTCCCCCTGCGACGCTGAGGAGATCGGCCGGGGGATGTCCGGAGCTGCAGGAGCCTGGTGAGGAAAGTGGATTTTATTATTTTCTTTTGATTAGTTATAGGGGCAACTACCTGCTATCAATGGGGAAACTACTGGCTATCAAAGGGGCATCTACCTGGCTATCAATGGGGGACACTACCTGACTACTAAAGGGGGAAACTACCTGGCTATCAATGGGGGCATCTACCTGGCTATCAATGGGGGCAACTACCTGGCTATCAAAGGGGAAACTACCTGGCTATCAAGGGGGGCAACTACCTTGCTATCAAGGGGGCAACTACCTGGCTATCAAAGGGGGCAACTAGCTGGCTATCAATGGGGGCAACTACCTGGCTATCAATGGGGGCAACTACCTGGCTATCAATAAGGGCAACTACCTGGCTATCAATGGGGGCAACTACCTGGCTATCAATGGGGGCAACTACCTGGCTATCAAAGGGGGCAACTACCTGGCTGACAAAGGGGCATCTACCTGGCTAACAAAGGGGGCAACTATCTGACTACAAAAGGGCAACTACCTGGCTTCTAAAGGGGGCAACTACCTGGCTTCTAAAGGGGCAACTCCCTGGCTATCAAAGGGGGCATCTACCTGGCTAACAAAGGGGGCATCTACCTGACTACAAGGGGCATCTACCTTTCTACAAGGGGGCATCTACCTGCCTGTAAGGGGCACTACCTGGTTATGGGGGGGCTACTACCTGGCTATAAGGGCATCTACCTGGCTTTCTTCCAAAGCCATTATGCAGTTAGACGTAGTGGGTATGGCTTTTTGAAGGGGCGTGGCACATCATTTCCATTTTCAAAAGTTGGCAACTATGGCAATGCCCAGGGCCCCATAGTTATGTTAAGATGGCTCTGGGACCAGGCTGGTATCCCTAACCCCCTGCATCTAAGGCACATGCCCCTCTTGCCTCCCCTAGTTTCACCTCTGCCCTCCAGGTCTTGTATAATGTGGTTATGGCTGGAGGATCAGATAACAACTATGACATGACTAATGGTGAATCTCCGTAGATTCATACTACGCTGCAATGCTTTCCCCTTAATAATTGAGTTGAATGGGGCTTTGCATGTTTATAGTCAGATAAACCAAGTTGTATGAGTTGCAGCAAAAGAATTCCTGACATTTGTGATGCTATCATAAGTTGTGTAATGATGGCATCATGCAGGCTCATTGCTGCTACATGTCGACCACATCTCCTTGCTATCTTCTATATGAGTGTTTGTGATGCTTCTTTTCCCATCAACTACACATTCATTTCTACTCTGTAGTTTTCCCACTTTACAGATGAACTTATTTTTATTCCTTCAGTAACCTTGACCTTCTGTAAAACATACTGCCATAGTTGTGTTCTGAACCTGAATGGTCTTTTTTTTTTTATTCAGATTAACAAAACGGCTAAAAGTGAACGTTGAGATGACATGGACCACATGCGTCAAACGCCAGGTCTGTGGGCCCAGTTTGGCCCATCACATTATTTTATGTGGCCCATAAGGCACAGCAAGCAGAGGTGTAGAGGTCTGAATGGAGAAGAATAAGCTCGCTATTCTCCCTGTAGCCAGTGCTTGGGAATGGGTGCCATCTTGGATACAGTGCTCTGTTCAGCAGCTGATTGGCGGAGGCACAGCCCTGACAGTCCTACCCAGGTACCCTAGCTTCCCTCCAAAGTAGGAAGCTCTGTGCTAAAGAGGTAGTGGCTGGCTATTATACAATCTTAAAGGACATATGGTCCTTTAACTGACCATGTGGCACACCATAATATCTCTGGCAGAACAATTTGAACTACTTTATTTACAACCCTGAAAAAAAAATGATATCCTCCATAGAAACCCTGCTGGGACAACTCCATCTAGTGCATATGGTGACTCAAGTTATTTAACAATTTGTTAAATTTATACCAGTTTTACAGACCTAAACAAGCCTTTAAAAGGGTTTTATCACCATGCAGTTTCACAGAGAAACAGCCAGCTGCAGACTCGCTTCCTATTCAGGCTGCTTGGTGGGTCTATAGCAGTGAGTGGTATGTCAGTTCTGCTGTTTTTAGCTATTCCTGTTACACTGAGATGACTGCAGGAGATTTATAATCAGAAGTGCACAAAGCTACAGAGTTTGAAGGCTTAAAATTTATCATTAACTTAGATAAACAAGCTTCTGTGCAAAAGATAAGACTGAACAGGGAGTGACTTATCATGGTCTGATTGACAGCAGCTTGGATCAATCAGATAAGTGAAACAGAAGGGAAAGCTGGTCAGTAGCTTAGAGAAACATGTGTATACTAGCAGTAGATAACATCTTCTTTATCTCCTGAACAAAGCAAAACCAAAACAGCAGTGTATTTGGTAAACCCCCTTAAGGGTATCCATAATGCTGTTGTGGCCCTCAGTCAAAAATTTGACACCACTGACATAGATGAAGGCTCGGCTATGCTACTGAAACAAGAAAATTGATGGTTAATGGTTATAAACTGCTTCCTTGGAGCACTGACTGTCTGTAGGTGAGTATACACATAAGATAACTGTTGATTGACTTCAGTGGGATGTACAGAATTATAT
Organism: Phyllomedusa bahiana; assembly: GCA_025379985.1. Classification (NCBI taxonomy): domain Eukaryota; kingdom Metazoa; phylum Chordata; class Amphibia; order Anura; family Hylidae; genus Phyllomedusa; species Phyllomedusa bahiana. The sequence goes on along the minus strand of JAODAL010030205.1, from coordinate 12,555 downwards.
ATTTGGAGGTCTTCTAGACCTCCCCCAGTGACAGATATTAGAGAAAACAGTGGTCAGGCATGTTGAAGGAAAATAGCTTCTGCCAAGCTGAGCAGGCACGCTTATGGTGGAGTTGAGAGAAATAGTTGATGGCCAAACGATTGTTCATCTACCTTACATGAATGGCCACCTGATGACTTTGTATTATTATATTGAACTCCAGTGAAAACTGGAAGTAAAAATATAAGCCCCCTCTCTTACCACATACATAATAACAGGATACTGTGGATTAAAATAACACAAATAGTTAAAGGGGTTGTGCCAATTGCTAAAACAGGGCCCCCACACCCTTGGCTATCCCAGTCATTCCCATAGACGTTGAATAAAGTGATACATGTCGTTCGTAGCACAATCCCTTTAAAGAGGTGGTTGGGGAGAATTATTTTCAAGTAAAAAGGGCTACTGTAGTTACTCCCCAGCTCCTGCACCACTGCCCTTCCAATGTGCTTTGCATCCTTCTTATCCTGACATAGAAGAAATAGCTGGGAATGTCTGCTGAGCCACTTACTGGCCGCAACCATATATACTGTGCAATGCAGGCTCCTGAGGCTATGTTCACACGGCTTATTTCGGGGCGTATTAACGGGCGTAATTACGTCCGCAAATACGTCCCGAAATACGTTTCAAATAATGAACAATTAGATCAGCATTGATTCCAATGTAAAATACGCCTCATCGTTCACACGAGGCGTATTTTCGCGGCGTATTTGCGGGCATAAATACGTCCGTAAATACGATCGTAAAATTAAGTCCCCTGTCACTGAGGCGTCATTGAGGCATATTTCGCAACGTAAATCCCCGTAGTAAAGAATGGGGAATGTATTTACGACGCGAAATACGCGCCACACTTTGTGACGCGTATTTAAAACGTATTTTGGGACGTATTTGCGGATGTAAATACGTCCGTAAATACGCCCCGAAATAAGCCGTGTGAACATAGCCTTAGGCCAGGGCCACACTCTCCAGCATGCATGATAAAACCACAGCCACAGGTGGCTGCCAATGGCCACACCAGTTTGCCAGTTAAACAGCGACATCTTGTTCAGCCCTTGGTGGCCACATGTGGCTGGTAGAGTATTTGACCCCAGGCTTATACTTTCCTGTCTCTATAGATCATAATCTTTATCACAAATGAAAATTAAACAACAAAATCTTTTTTCTTTTTATTACAAATACATTTAATAATACAAATAAACAAAAAAAGGTTTCTCTATCACCCACTACACCAAGAAATACTATTCATCTTCCAGTGAATGACCTCATGTCAGATGAAAGACCCTTGTAGGAAAATGTGGGAGAACCAGTGTTCTTAAAATAGCCGTCACCTCTGCATAGCTGAGCACACCTACACAGAGTTGCTGACACAGTTCGCTTTATACTTGGCTTGGTCTACCTTTTATCTACAACAGTATTACGTTAGGATCTTGGCCCTTCCCCAATAAACTCAGATAACCCTTTCATGCAGTGATCACAGTGCTGCCTATATTACAGCACATGGCCCATACATTGCTTTCCATTGCACCTCAACCTCTTTGCATTGGACCAATTCACAAATGAGGGTCATGCATTAGATTGAATAGTTCTATTACAAAATGCGTCATGGCCCCTGCTGTCAGCCACAGGCATGCTCATTTATCTTTGCCACCTGTCAACAGTCTTCTTCAGCTTGTCCTTTCCCATGGCCTACATGGCTCCTTTCGGTCTTAAAGGGCCAGCATGGGTCACTGAGTTTTTCTAAGACCAATTACCTATTGCCTCATTCTTCTTAAAGGGCACCTCCCTCTCCCTTGCCTTGTGAGTGCGTTGGTGTATATTTACATTGGGTTGCAATTTCTGTTATTTCGGTATCTGACCTCGGCTTGTTACCTGACTTCTTATTTCGTCTGCTGCCATCATTGCTTTTTACCTGTGACCTGATAACGATTAAACTTCACCTGCCCTGCCGTGCCCTTCTGCTTGTGACCTGACCCTGTCTCTTTCCATCCATAAAGTACCCCACCTGTATGTCAGCTGTCACTGCAAGTGAACACGTTAAGGGTAGGGACTTGGGAGTACCTTGCAGCAAAGTCCAGATTCTTTCCACAAGAGGTTAAAGGGTGAAGAACAAGGGGCTCCTTAAGCTTCGCTTCTCAGCATGCTTCTATGCCAAAGTTCATGGCTAACCCAGAGGATCCACCACCTGACTCAGTTGAGTGTGCCAAGTCCTTGTTTTTAGATACTGACTGTGGGAATAAATAATTCTAAATGATGATTTACATTATATAAATGGTTCCCTGAGGAGCGATAGCCATTGGTCACATAGCTGTATTCATATATAAAAAATGTTTTGGCTTTTTCTTAAACCCCTAAGAACATGCTCTCCACCCGAATGCATAAAAAAGTACAACAGGACCACACAAAAAAGTGCATAAGGATAAGATCTGTCACAGATCCACTCTTAAAAGAGATGATCCTTCCCCTCCCCCGTTAAATCTAATATCCTGCAAGAGGTAACAAGAAAAATGGTCTCCTTTGCCAAAGTGCAGGAAGATCCAAAACTTACTCCTGGCATCAAAATGGGTGATGAGCCCAAACCTTAACCAAGGAGCCAGCTAGATGGCCTCTCTGAAGAGAATCAGGGTTGCAGGAGAGAAAGGAACCAGATGGCCACACATTCTCCACTAGACCTGGGGAGGGTCCCAGAAGGATACTGGATGCCTTGATCGTGATAAAACGTGACACACAGAACACCGTTACGTGAAAAATAAATTAAATATAAAATAGTTATTTTATGTGTGTTTATTTCAGTAGGAAAGTTGTCACAAGCAGCAGTGCGGCTCATATCTGCAGCCACGTAACTCTGCACCACTCTTCGAGGCTTGCTTCTGTTCTGCAGCAGTGACTCCATCAGCCAGGCCGATTGTTCTTGCTTGCTTTTACTCTTCTCTAGTGCACATGCCCTGGTCCACTCTGATTTAAAGGGCAAATGCGCTACACTAATTTGCTCCTCTTCCAACTCTGATGGCTATTTGAAGAGACACGCCCCACACTTCCTTGCCTGAGCTATGATAGAGCTTCATGAGGTTCTAGCCAATTATGCATATGATTCCTGGTATTGACTTTAGCTTGTCTTTTGACCTTACAGCCTGTCTACTGCCTGCCCTGACTCTTGGCCTTGTCCCAGAACTCACAATAAGTGCCCGTCCCCATGGCATGGTTTCTTGGTTGGATGGTTTGCGGATTTGGAAATCATCTGAAGACCGACTAGAAACTTTCCCCATAGACTTTATTAGAAGATCCGTTCAGTAGTCTATACTGAACTACTGAACAGATTTTCAGCCAAACGACATTCCAGCTACTGACATTCCGAAAAACTTGGGAGTATGCACAATCTTCTGCCTGGTGTTCGGGCAGAAGGTGTGTAGTTCAAAGGTTATGGAGTACAGGTGAATCCGCAAACCGCAGAGAGCACCGCCCCCTAAAACCATCCAAAAGATGTTAAATACCAGTCGGAATCTTAAACAGAATCAGAATGGCATTTTATCACTGCCGTGTGGACATGTCCTAACTCTGTCTCCCTTGACCCATTATCTGTTTGACTACACCGATCATCAGCTTTGATACTGTGTTTAGGTTTCAACTGTGTCCAAATGGTGGGTAGTAACCTGGGAGTCACCTGCAGTAATGTCAAGATCCCAGTACAGGGGTTAAAGGGTGAGAGCCAGGGCACTCTTCTCCTTAGCTTGGATCTACGCTAAAGTTTGCGTGTGACCTAGAACACTCACCATCCATGAGCCATGATATAAGTAAATAATCTAAAATCCCCAGGCAGGTTTCAAGGCTCTTTTATGTGTTAGACATTGACTTACAGGAGAGTTACCTCTAATAGTTGGCACTAGAGAGACCTTCTTCCTTCTGGAGGACAACTAGTTTGCATACTTTTTTCCCCATGGAGCACTACCAGTCTCCTTATGTTCAGCTGGATCTCTTCTATAAGAAACACAACAGTACCACTCAGTACTTGTATGACCTATTGTTATGTTTATGTATAGTGCAATTGTTTATTACTAGATGGGCAGAGTATGACAGTATTATCATTTTTTCCTTTTTTGTTTTTTTTATGCAGTGACGTTAGTAGCACATTCATTTTCTGTATATACTAGTACAATTTAGACATGTGGGTCAATTGCTTTGCCAAAGTGCTGCTTTAACTTTCATCTTGTGCAAAATAATAAAATGATTGCCTGTACCCTGATAAAGTCAAAAGGTATTCATGAATAACTCTTTAAAAATAGATAAAAAAAAAACTACTAGTACAGCTATTTTCTTACAACTGACCTATAAATCAAAGGAATGAAAGATTCATAGAAAGGATTTTTTTAAGGCATCTCCTTTGAACCAAAGGAATGTGGAGGAGGGATGTAAAAAGGTAGATTATCAGTATATAAATATGTAATCAGATGAAAAGGGCAGAATAAAATGTAGTTTCAAATTTGAAAGGGTTAAATTAGTTGAATTCTATATTAAAGAGAATGTTTCATGGGAAAAACAGTGTTCTAAATAATAGCTCTCCCAGGGTTAGGCACTTTTCTAATGTACTTTCGTTAAATTCTTGCAGGTCTACATCAGGTGTTTGATGACATGGAGTTTGGAAGTTCTCTGTGTCTCGATGCACAAAAAGCAGCTCTGTGTCAAACACAAGAGGTCAGTTTGGCTTTTTTCAAAACAGATTTTGAAGAAACACCCCTTCGTTACCGCTTCCCAAGTCTTTTAGCATGAGGAAAGAAAATGGGTGCGCACATAGACTGAGGTTGGGAGGGAGGACGATAGACAAAGCACAGCAAAGGAGGCTGGGGCTTGAAGTTTTACATGGCAAAGGTCAAGACCTTTTGCAGGTAATGGAAGATACAGTACATAGAGCTCAGGAAAAGCACAAATGAACACAGAAACATCACAGAGAGATGAATTAACACTTATGCAAGTTATTGGGATTTTTGTTACTTTTTTATTTTGTTTCTCCACTGAATCCTGTATTTGTTTGTCATAGGATAGAAAGCCACTTGGGTGAGACATCTCTGTGTCAACATAGTGCTCACTACACTCAACCTGTTGCTTAGAAAATTGTTAGGCCAAGGAAAAAGATTAACTAGCTTAGATTTGGAGAGGCAAATCTTGGAGATAGTGGAGTAGATCACTGATTGGGGCAACGGCATCTTTCACTCCTCAGAGTAGTTATCACAACAGGGAAGTTTATTTTACGTAGTTCCTTACATACACTTGCACCTTGCTCTATAATGGATTTGCATTTGTTTTGTGCACATTGATATTTAGCATGGCTCTATACCCGTATTACCTGCATATAGATTGTGACTCTTTTAGCGTGATATTTTAAGTTGAAACATTAAATAACATCCTTATAATGTATACAGGTATGTGTAAGTACATATTTTATGTTTCATATTTGCATGAATTTTGGTGGACGTACGTGGACGCAGGCTGCGGCAGTTCAGAAATAATGTCGTTGGCCATGTCCGACATAAGTGTAAAAGATCTGCGATAAAAACGGATGCTCCTTCCAACATCATTGACACTTCTGTCTGCACCAATTCTTAGGGAGCGTGTCGTGCCACATTCTGGCTGTTGTTCTGCAGGTCATACATACGGGCGCAGTGTAGAGCCAATGCCACAAGTCTGGCTCAGGCACCACCTTTACCCTGGTCTGGCTGTTCTTCTGCAGGTCATACATACAGGGCAGTGTAGGCCAATACCACAAGTCTGGCTCAGGCACCACCTTTACCCTAGTCTGGCTTTCTTCTGCAGGTCATACATACAGGGCATTGTAGAGCCAATACCACAAGTCCTGGCTCAACGGCACCACCTTTACCCTGGTCTGGTTGTTCTTCTGCAGGTCATACATACAGGGCAGTATAGAGACAATACCACAAGCCCTGGCTCAGCACCACCTTTACCCTGTCGGCTGTTCTTCTGCAGTCAACATACAGGGCAGTGTAGAGCCAATACCACAAGTCTGGCTCAGCACCACCTTTACCCTGTCTGGCTGTTCTTCTGCAGTCATACATAGAGGCAGTGTAGAGCCAATACCACAAGTCTGGCTCAGCACCACCTTACCCTGGTCTGGCTGTCTTACTGTCTGCCCTTGTTTGGCGTCAAGATTCAATAAATGTGTCCTACATTATATAATTTGTGCATGCCCCCAGAACGCCTCTAATCTTTGGTGCATTAAAAAGTGTCTTTGGTGCATTACAAAGGGACCTATCGCACCAAGGTTTGGAGTGCACCTGTTCATACATTCTTTTTGGCTCAAAGCACACCAGAAAACTGGTGCAGCCCCATTTATACATGTCGCCCTTTGACTTCAGTTTGCATCAGTTCATGTCCATTTTCAAGACAGTATCTGTTTCTTCCGTTTACAACAGATGTCCCATACTTTACAATAGGACTCAATAAAACCAAGTAGCGCTTGCTCTGCTATTTTTTCCGTCATTCCCGATAGAACACACGACGAAGGTTCCGAACAAAACCTCCAACGCACATGTGAACCCGGTCTTAGGAAACAACAGAATTAACTATTGTCTCAGATAATGAATCCTTTGTCACTCATGGCATTCCCTAAATCAGCTTCAAGAGGTAGAGCTGCCATCAAAGCAAAATGGGACTACTTTAAAGAATCTAAAATCCAAAACATATTCTGGCTTGTTAAACATGTGTTTGATAACTACTTAAGTCCATACACCTTTCTTCATAGCTTTTATGTATTCAATGTGAATCTACAATATATAAAATAAGAAAAAAATCAAGAAAAACCATGAAGTGAAAAGGTGAGTCCAAACTTATGATTAGTATTAGAAAGACTTATGGAAGAACTTGTCTGCAAGTGTATTATACAGAACAAGTCACTGAAGAATGGTTAGGTTTTCCTAATTTAAATAACAATTACAATGTGGTAAGTTTTGGACAGATTTGCTATCTGTCATTTAAAGATTTAAGCAAATACTAGGTATCAAATTATGCTTTCCCTTCTCTATTGTCATTGTATGCACAATCACAGTTCCCTACCCACATAAGAAAAGAGCTGCTAATAGGACTGACCTGTGTAAACTATTAAAATAATAATGTATCTAATATTGTTTTTTATTAAAACTGCCCTCTAATCCAGTGCCGAACCTACTTGATGGTCTGTGTATAACTTGTAAGGCCGAAAAATGACAGATGTCCATCAAGTTCAGCCTATTGTGCTACAATGGTGATCCAGTGGAAGGCAAAAACCCCCATGATGTAGAAGCCAATTGTCGTCAATTTAGGGAAAAAATTCCTTCCCCAAGCCAATCTGGTAATCGGGGTAAATTCCTGGATCAACGACCATTTTCCAGAATCCTGGTCACTATAACTCATTATATTATTATACCACAGAAATGCATCAAGACCATTTTTGAACTCTGTAAGTGAATTCCTCATGACACGTTCCTCTGGTAGAGAGTTGAACAGTCTCACTGCTCTTACAGTAAAGAATCCCTTTCTAGGTTTACGTAGAAACTTAGAAACTTAGAAATTTACTATGGATGAAACAGTACTATCATCTGCAGTGATTAGATGATGGCTATAACCACCCTGGCCAGGGGAAGATGGCGTCACTCCTATAACCATCTGTGGGCGACACCTTCTTTACTAATGAAGCCCTAGATTGCATTGCTTTCTTTTTTTATGATAGAAGAGTGGAGGGCTCTGTTGTTGTAGAGCCTGCTCCCGATGGAAACTAGGGTCTATTATACAGGATTCTTCCATCCATTGGTCTGAGCCTCAGTGCCTCCATGGTGTTACCACATGCTTCATTTTTCAGGACCATCATATCTATTGGGTACACTAGGCAGTTGCTCGGGGGCCCCACAACCATTAGTGTTCCAGGTGGTAAATGAGAGTCCTGGGAATCCATTACACATGCCCTGGATCCCTGGGTTGCCACTGCTTATTTAACTGTGTGGTCTTAGGATGTGTTAACAGTTAAAAACCATGGTGACCCTTCCAATTAGTCTTGTAGGCTGCAAGTTGCTTACAAGACATCAATGGGGTTTCCAGACGTAGACGGCATGATGATATGGGTGTACTTGTAAGTGCTTCTTGTGGCAGCATGTTAGGGTATGACTAGAGACATCGCCGTGTGTGATGTCAGGGCCCACTACACTGCCATGTCCAAGAGCCTTTAGTGCTGCTAATACAGCCCTGATTAACATGGGAAGACATTGACACCAGATATCCCCATGCCATAAGTGTACCTGGGCACCTTTTCCATTCAATTTGCAGCTATGTTTCCATTGTGTCAAGTCCCATTTCATAAGTTACACATCTTGGTTGCAAAATTTTTGCAGATATCCTATGGGTAAGTTAAGTAACTTTTTATGTTTAGAAAGTGGCCAACCACTTAAGCAACTATGGTCAGTTTTAGGCTTATAAGTTTAACTCTCAAGCATAAGTCACCTCACCTTTGGTACAGTGCACAATATCAGCAGAAGAGTAACCAGCTAAGATATCCTATAGCAAATATATAGACACCGACCCCTGAAGCCTGTGGTCAGCAGTAGCTGAGGACAAGTGATCATGGAGGACCTACTTAGCACAGCAGTAGCTTCTTCTGATAACAGGAAGAGATGGCGGAAAGGCAGAGATCTCACCTCTCCCCCCTCTCTCTTCTCCCCATCCCCGCCCTGCAACCCACTGATAACCACAGACCTCACTGGTCATGTTTTATTACTGTATGATGCTGTCACCTGCCAGTTATAACAATATTATCTCTTCTCAAGCAAAAGAGACATAATTATTGAAGGTTTCTAATGCTAGACCTTCACTCTTAACCAGTTGCACGGGGAGGTATGTTAGCCCCTCATCCTGATTTCCAATGCGCAGCTGAGATGGGAACGGCTATTTAAACAGTGAAGCAAGGTAAAAAAAAATGCTTTTGTTGCAAGGTGAATGTGAAGGAATTCAGACCTGAGGCGGCAAGACAATATAGACTATATATTAGGAACCACTCCACACCACTTGGGGAGAATTGCTCTGTAGCTTGAGGAGGGTCAAAGGTTTTGTTTGTGGATAGGTGTAATTATACATAACAGTTATGATGAAAATGGATTGTTGTCTAAACTGCTGCATTTATTGAATGTTTTTAACACTTTTATGGTACTCAAGAAGACAACTGATAGCATGGCCTGAGGCTTCCTTACACAAGCCAATGAGGATTTACAGGAATTTATTTGAGGTGTATGAAAAGAGCATGATCTCATAATTACTTTCAACAGAAAGAACAAGGAACACAATGAAACAGGAATTCAGACCCTGATAATAGAACTCTTCCCATTCTTCTAAAATCAGATGTAATTCTTTCCATGGAAAAACGATAAATAAACCTGGTGGAATTACTCTTATCTTGTTGGTACTTAAATGTCTGAGCTGCTTAGGAAATTGTCTTCTGTTATATATTCCCACAATAATCATGCCTCATTTTATTTTTCTGCTAAAATGAAGTGAAAATGATCATGACCGTAGGGAATAGTATAGATGTTCAGAGTAGCACTGAGGCCATCAAGAGTAAAAACCTTTTGTTTTATGTCTTAATTTTCATGAAAAATTGTAAAAAAAAAATTAAAATTATATTTAAAAACATTCTTTGTAGCTTTTTGTACTTTTAATTTAGTCTAATGGAAATTGTTTAGGTGATCGCTTGATCACTTGTACAACATACTGCAATACTTATGTACTACTTATGTATTGCAGAGCAGTACATGGAAAAATTATTGCTATCCTATGATGTACATTTTGCCTCTGGCAGAGAGTAATATAAGCATGCCTGGGAGCCTTCATTTGGCCTCTACCATGAGAGTCAAGTGGCACAAAATGATCACATTGCATGGGGGGGGGGGGGGGAGGGTTAAGTGATAGAGGAAGCTCCCTTGTTCTCTCTTACTGCCTTGACGCTGGTTTGATTTAGAATATGGCATCCAAGGGGTTAAATATCCTGGGTTGGAGTGTAAAAATGTAGAACTATAGCCTTGGAGTACTCTGCCACACTTTAAGATACAACTTAAAAATGGGATATATGTATTATGCTTTTTCTTTAGGTTGTTAAAAGAAAACTTACATTAACTTCTTATATAAAATGGAGATTTATTGCATTTTTCATGAAAGTTGTAAAATTACAGGAAAATATAGAAATTGTGGCTTACATTCATTACCATCTATGTTCCAGTCTTGTTTATTGGGCCTCTGCTTGTGTGTAGGGGGTCTCACATCCTCATCAGTCCTTCATTCTTTCCACCATCTTGAGTCGTTTGTCATGGCTCCTGGCCACCATATCTTTCACATAGTCTCCCACCCTGCTACCACTCTGCCTATCCCTTGTCTGATATATTCCGTGGAGAATAAAGGTGTCTTAAACAGTTGGTAAGTTCTTGTAGACATATGTAGAAAATTACCAAAATGTTCTGTTCACCAGTTTCTACTAATTCCAACCCAATTTCCCTAAAACAGCTGTGTGCTTTGATGAAATATGAACATAGTTACATAGTTAATACGGTTGAAAAAAGACATATGTCCATCAGGTTCAACCAAAGGTGGGTAAAATATGGGTGAAGGGAGGGAGATATGGAGTTTTTTTTAAGCCTAGTTGCCCTACTGATGAAAGCTTTGAAACCCATAAGGCAAGAACCAATCTGCTATAAGGAAGATTTCATTTCTGATCCCAGACTGGATCTAGAATTTTATATGGCTACATACGTATTAATATTCTTTAATTTCAGGTAGTTATCTAAGCCTTTCTTGAAACTTGCAACTGTTCATGCTGTGACCAGCTCCTCAGACAGCTATTCCACAGATTCACAGTTCTTACAGTGAAGAACGCTTTTCTCCTCTGGAGATTGAATCCTTTTTTCTCCAGACGAAGAATGTCCCCTTGTCTTTTGAGGGGGCTTTACCTGAAATAGCTTTTCCCTGTACTTCTTGTAGGGACCACTTATATAGTTATATAAATTAATAATGTCTCCCCAGAGCCATCTTTTCTCAAGACTATATAAGTTCAGTTCTTTTAACCTCTCCTCATAACAATGATGCTCCATTCCACTTATACGTTTGGTTGCTCGTCTTTGCACTTTCTCTAGCTTCATTACATCCTTTCTATAAACTGGAGCGCAGAACTGAACAGCATATTTTAATGGTTTATACAAAATGTATTATTACTAGTGTTGAGCGATTGCGTTGGCTATCGAGATCGAGCGATAGTCGATAGTCGGCCGCTATCGATAAGGTTTTCCGATAGTGAGCATCGATTATGAGCGATTACCAATTAAATCTATGGGAGCAACAACACCTTCTTTTTTACACCCAACAAGGCTGAAAAAGCTGAAATTTAAAAACCAAACATCAAATGGATACTGCACATCTTAGGAAAACACTTATTTTATAAAAGTCACAAAAAAAAAAGCCCCCCAGACCTTCACTACCCCTTCTTGTACCTAGCCTGACCCTTAACCTGCATCACCCACAAATTAAAAGTCCAGAAGGCAGTAGATTTGAACCATCATGTTATTTTGAACGGGGACTTTTGAATATCCCTGTCCTGGAACGCAGCATGACCCCAAAAACCCTGCATGCCCCCCAAATTTTTAAAAAGTGCCGAAAAAAGGGAGTCTTTCAACCCCCATTTTTTGTTTCACTGGACGTTTTACTATACCTTCCCCGGACCGCGTATGACCATTAAACCTTTGACCCCCCGATAAAAGTGCCGGGAAAAAGGGGTTGTTATGTCTGTATCTGTTATGTTTTCGATAATACACGGGATTTTTTGCACCTTTCAATTTCCCCGTGGTATAAAAATTTGCTGTTTTAAAATTTTCTGGAACTGCCAATGAACAAAGCTGGGGGCGCAAAGTCAAAAAAAAGATCGTTATGTTTTTTGTATAAACACTTATTTTTCACCTTTCAATTCACCCGTGGTAAAAATTGCTGTTTTAAGTTTACGTGGATGCGCGTCAAGAACATGCTGGGTGCAAAAGAAAAAAACACTAAAATTTTTGTTTTGAAAAAACACGGTTTTTTTGCACCTTTCAATTTACCCATGTGAAAAGAAATTGCTGTTTTAAGATTTACGTGGGTGCTGGTCAAAGAAAAAGCTGGGGGTGCAAAATCAAAAAACACGTAACTGTTATGTTTTCGTAGATACACGGTAATTTTTGCACCCTTTAATTCACCTTGGGGAAAATAGAATTCTGTTTAAATTTTACGTGGATGCTGCTCAATGAACAACTGGGTTCAAAAATCAAAAAACACTAAATGTATGTTTTGAAAATAAAAGGTATTTTTTGCACCTTTCAATTCACCTGTGGTGAATAAGAATTGCGTTTTAAGATTTACTGGAGCTGCGTCAATGAACAACCCCGGGGGTGCAAAGTCAAAAACACTAATTTATTTTTGGTATAAAAACGTATTTTTGCAACCCCAACAAACCGTGGGGACTAAGAAAATTTTGAAATT